>QVRM01006001.1:412500-440000 GCA_003439945.1 Dermanyssus gallinae
CGACAACGAGCGAGGAGCGTAACGTGAACGTGGTCATCACGCGTCAACCGCCAATCATCATAAACCAATCGTAATAATAATAATAATCATCATCATAGTAATCATAAAACACAAACAAGAGGAAAAGAAAAAGGAGAAGAAGAAATAAGAAGAAGAATAGAAACAATATCTTCATCATCGTTGTCATTATGGCAACAAAACAGCAGTACCAGTAATGCCAGTCATGAAAGGAATCATTACTGTTACTCCCAGGACAACACGAACAACTACTCCTCAACACGAACACTAGGAGAACAAGAAAACGTCGTCGTGGGAGATTATGAGACAGCATAGTATCGCTACTGCTTAACAACAACGAGACAACTCACTTCACAACAAGAACTGTACTCGAAGTCAGAGTAACTACTAGCAGCCAGTGATGGTCGTAATTGGTTAAGTACGAACTACAACAAGTATTTGGCGCCTACTACAAAAGTCACATCTGTTCACAGTTAGAGCAGAATAGCGACAACTCAAAGATAAAAGAACGTGGAAACCGGACACGTGCGGCGTTGATAAGCCAGTCGATGATACAACGTCTACGTTGCTGTTGTTGTTTGTTGTTGCTGTTGCTATTGTTGTTGTTGCTGTGTTGTTGTTGCTATTGTTGTTGTTGCTGTTGTTGTTGTGTTGTTGTTGCAACAATGAACCACATCCAGACAGAAAGGACATTTGCGGACCATTCCATGACCGCTCGAAACCGAAGCAAGCACGGCCCTCATCATCATCATCATCGCCGCCGTCGTCATTGAAAAATCTGCCGCCACCCCAAAATCAGCTGCGCTGCTGATGCAGCTACTGGGGCGGGTTGGGGGCGGCGACACATTGCGTTACTATTGTTGTTGCTGATATTGCTATTGTTGTTGCTGATTGCTATTGTTGTTGTTGTTGTCGTTGTTACTCTTGCTGTCATGGTCGAGGCCGTTCTCGTCAAATTCGGAAAATGTTGTGACACACCTGATGCTCGTAACCTTCCATTAGCTCGCCATGGAAGCGTCCGCGCTGACCCGGCAGTCACTCAGTCCAGACACGTACGTATCGCATCCATTGCTCACTGACCTGCTCGAGTGTCCTGGAGGATTCGATGACACTCTGCACTCCGCTGCCGAAGGAGGTCATCATCTCTCCTGCTACTTCACTCGTCCACCACCGCGCTGGCTTTTTGAAGCAGGTCCAGTGCGGGACTCGTTTCATCACACGCACAGAGACGTGTGCGTCTAATTGTAATCCGCGTTCAAACATCGAATTCCATCATGACCCTCCCCATTCGACAATACATCTACGGTAGCATCACAACGACATCACAACGGCCGCCGACATTGCTCGGCTTACATATGTGTACCGTCTTTGTCTCTCCTCCATCAACGCTATCGACCGGTATCAGCAACTGCACGTAATCATATAGCTCTTACTAGAACAACAGCAACAACAACAACAACAACTGCACAATCTGCCACCACAACTACAACGAGTTGACGGGAAGTAGTAATTGTAGTGGTTTTTATTGTTGCTGCTGATGCCGTTATTGTTGTTGTTATTGTTGCTGCTGATGCCGTTATTGTTGTTGTTGTTATTGTTGCTGTTTTTGCGGCTGCCGCTGCTGCTGCCGCCGCCACCGCCTGACCGACGTGCTTGACGTTGAGCCGTATGTGTCACGACTTGTTAACGGGTTTTCGAAAATATAGGCCATTCGTTTTGTGTGTATGTTTGTGACTGCAGCATGAGACGTTGCACAATACGAGGTTAAGCGTGAGAACAACGAGGTACTACTACAACATTGCGCCATCAGCAACAGCAACCGACATCGCCAAAGACCGCGACACTCCTGCGAAAGCTTGTCGCCCGCGTGTTTCTATCGCCTGCCAGATATCAGCGCTATGTACGCCTTAACACTACGAGAAAACTACGTATTGTACAGTGTAAAGCATAGCTTACGCTTGAGTGGACGGCTGAGGGAAGAAAAGTCTGCCCCTACATAGGCGAGGGATTAGGGTAGAGGTATGTATATATATATATATAATATATATATATATATATATATATATAGCTAGATTAAGCTCGGTTACTACTCGGTTCTAGAAAGGAGGAGAGTGGGAGAAGGAATGGAATTTAAACCGATCATGTTTAAATTCGGGGGTCTCCCTTCTCACGTCATTGAAGTTGCGCACCGCTGGCAATCTCATCGTCGTTGTCACAGACCTAGCCAGAGAAGGCAGCCGACTCACGTGACCTCGATCGCAAGCACCACCGCACAGCTGTAAACACCTGCTGTCAACACGAAGCGCGGCTGATGAACCAACGCGCATTGAACGCGCATTTCCACATAGTTGTCCCCCCAACCACCTCGAAAGGCAGGCCAAAAAAATCACTGCCAACGACAAAACGCCACGCCATGATTGATGGATGACGAAACATGAGTACGTAGGTTGCACTGACCGTGTAAATCTCCACCACATCTATTGACATCGAACTCTATGTAACGGAGCACACCAATCGGTATAATGTTTATTTGTACACACACTAAACGTGTATTAGTTATCAAGCGAATAACAAAGAAAAACGCGCGTCAGTTGGTCAGTGTTTATATCACTAGAAAGTGTGACAGTTAAAAACCCACGCTGTAATCTCAACAATAATAATAAATATGCTTCTCCGCCAATCTAACGTTCACATAGAACAGATAGACAGGCAACGGCGCTGTGTCAAAGAACATTCGCTCCTTCATGGTTATTGGCCGCGCACACAAAGATTAAAATTGTGAGGCATGAACTCGTGGGTCGCTGATTCAATTGTGCTACAGAACCTTACTCCTGGGACACCTATTATGGATGCAGTATTTTTCTTAGACACATCCAGTGACAATGTCCCGTTTTCATTCACGTCCGCCGGGTCCCTTATGAGCTAGTCTGCCCTTCTAATAATCGAGTTTAGCTTTTCTATAGGCGCAATTGTCTCGTAGGATTGAAATATTTACGTAGCTTGCCTGCTTCACTATAGTTCGCCACCTGACCTAACTGAGCTGTAAACACCATAAGAATACGGTCGTCCAAGAAACCCCAATCACATCCCAAGTAAAGCATTTTCCACGCGACCGTAAGACGAAAGTACCTTATTTGGGGTCACCCTACTCGCATAAAGCCTTCTACCACTTGCCTGAGTCTTTGTCTAGTGCACGCTTGCGAGAGAGCAGTTCTCCAGTGTTCCGAGGAAGACTATAACTCTGATGGCTTGTTCGGCCAAGCGTTTATCGTGATCTTTGACCGTCTGCTTTCTCTGTCAAAGACACTTCTTTCGCGGGAGAAACGCAAACTGATTTCGCAACGTAAACCGACTCAGACAGGAGCCGGCAGTGTGCCAGCGGTATAGCTCACGAAGAACAGCTGGGTATCACATACTACATGCGTCGTCATGAGACAGTCGAAAGAAGTGAAGCACCGCGCCGAAGCTACCGCGTCATAGGCATAACGATCGAGGCATCATAGGCTTGTTTTGGAAATATCAGTCAGTAGGTCGATGCGTCTGTTAGTTGCACGCCACGTAAGATAACGGCGGCGGTGGAGGTGGCGGCAAAGAAGAAAAAGAAAAGCTCAAACATATACAGCAATAACCCGTGGGTGACCTAGCGAGCTCAGCACGGCTTGATTGAGTTGTGTCTGCTGCTCTGTCAGTACGGACAGCGGCATCGTGGTCGCTTCGTCAAGTACGTCCAACCAAGTACGTCCAAACAGTGAGAGCCACAACAAACACATCAACCACGACACGAGAAGCGGGCAGCGCCACGCGTAAGCCAGCATCGCCTTTTGGCAATGCACAGAAACTCTTGGTAGAAGACCAGAGCTAACAACGAAGGATAATCGCTAGACAAGCGAATGACCTGGCTACGGAGCTTTTCATATGAAATACATATTGTAGAGAGCAATAACGTAGCAAACAAGTATCGACGTAATAAGGCCGACGAAACGACGAAACGCGAAAAACATCTACTCATACACCAGCTCACCCCAATCAATAAACTGAAATAGTAAACGAGAAGAACTAATAGTCTCACTTCCCTCCAACACTTTCCACTTTCCCTCCCGACGGCGAAGTCGCCTTTAGAAGAAGAAGAAGAAGAAGGGTTTCGCCCCCTGAAGACTTGCCCAGTAGACGAAGGTAATGCACTGGCCAGCCCTACATATCAACAAGATCCATATATCCGTTCGGGAGATGATGCGCGATGGAATAACGCGCAAGGAATATGGCAGGGAGCGCAGGCTCACTCTAGGCCAACAAATTGGATAAACTACTCGGTCATCGTCCGTTGTTCTTTAGCGTTCCGTCAAAGCGTGTCTTTCGACGCACGTTGCGAGCCTTGCCTCATGGCGCCTCGGCACTCGGCCAAACGCAAAGAGAGAGAGAGAAATTCTACAAAGAAATACTACAGCAAACAAACCAGATGGTGGAGGCAGATGGCTAAATAGATAGATGCATCTCGGCGGATTTACGATGACATTAACCAAACAGTGAGGAAGGGGCTGCCGTTACAGTCAGTCGCTGCCCTAACCAAGTGGCTTTCAATAAAAGCGTACGAAATATTCCTGACCCCTTTTCGACAAAATCAGATTGCAATGAAAACGGCGTTCATCCATGCGAAACGACCCGCTTCGAGCAAACTCCTCTCGTAGTAGCCGGAATAGCAAAATAAATTGCCTATACGCTATATACACTGAATCGATATCACCCATACACATATATATTATATATATATATATCGTGTAGCAACAATGTGCGTAATAATTCTTAAAATGTCTGCATCTGTCTATTAAGTACCACCTACAATTAAATGAAATCTATTAAATAGATAGAGAACAAAGTTTGCTGTAAGACGCTTTACAGCGTTAAAAAAATACCAATGACAGGTAAATTACAGGTACATATGAAACTATTGCAAAACTCTTTGAAAAATATTACGCAATCAAACGAATACATCCATAATAAGAGTTTGACAGTGCCAAAATAGGTGGATAATGCTCAAGCAAACACCCTATATATATATATATATATATATATATATATATATATATATACAGCACATGTAAGATTGGGCAATAGAAGTGCACGCCTGCAGTCTAGTTTCCACATACTCTTACTTGCGGCGCTTCAATCATTGCCATAGTATAAAAATGTTGATTACAATCCGTCCAAGAGGCGTTTCTGATTTTCATTTTCAGCTATTACAGCCGAAGTGCAAGGCTCCAGCTGAGAGGCTCCGAAATACGGCAGAGAGGTGTTTTCACCGAAACTACGACAACGGCGAAAAGTGAAGCAAGGATCCGCAAGAGCCGTGCGTTGTGGCCGAAATTGTCGCCACCTGAACAGACAGTACTAATTAATTAAATTACGAGAAAGTCTACTACTTACAGTGAACCTGGAAGTGGAGTTGGTATCAGACGCGGCAGTCGACACGTTGTCGGAGAGAAGCGACGACGCCGTATTGGGCGGCGGCGCCGTCGAGCAAGTTCGGGCGCCCAGCACGGGCGTCGAGGGCGCCGAACTTCGTCGGCTGTCCAACGCCTTGTCATAGGATGTCTCTGAAATCGACATACGAACATACACACGCACGTTAGTCATTAGTCATCGAGTTTAAACGAGACAAAACGAAACACTAGCAAGCATGCAGCGAACACCTGCATTACTGACACCATGAAATTAACAATACCAAAGGCAGTGCCAAACCAATGACACGGTTTTTTTTTGCGTAAGGCTAATGCCCGTGTACGGGCTTTTCATGGCATGGCTAGTTTGTAGTCCACTCCGGCATTTACCTTGTCTAAATTGGAAACCATGCAAACCAATTTAAGAGTGGCCGGTCTGGGTGTCGAACCCAGTCCTGCCCGAATGCAAGGCAAAGGCTTTGCCACTAAGCCATCTTGCTCGGTGAAATGAAACAATAACAACAACAAACTAAATGCTTGTACAAGAACAACGCCAACAACAGAGTAAGGCACACCAACAACAACAACATGGCGTCGTTTCATAACCGTACAGATTACCGCTAACGCCACAGGCCATCTTTGACGCTGATAATCACCAACGTTACATGCATGTATGATTTCTGTATGATCGGTAGAATCAGAGAACAAGGGCAGCGTTTACGTTACAATATCGTTCTCGTGGACGACTCTGCTCTCTACGCCCGCCCGGATTTATTCGTCTGCCCGCCAGTCCAGTTGCATACACTGCATTCAGCCTGATAAAGGGCTCAACTCGGTACGTCGCTCGGTATATACGCCACCAACGGCAAACAGCAAAAGCAGCAACAGCTGTTTCTGTCGGCAAGGCAGATCGGATTGACTGTACTATCGTAGTAACAACGCGTATGATTGACAGACATGTATGTACAGACACATGGACATAGACATACAGACATGTAACAAACGTATAAAGCTGACTGAATAAAGCCGAATATGCCATACAGAACGAAACATGCGCCGATACGAAAATAGATACACATTCATCACTGGAATTCTGGAAGCCCCACACCGGCCCCAGCGATCGCTCATAGCGAGCCCGCCAATGCGCCTTCGGCAGCGTAAAGCAGCGACGGTCCTGTATGCGTTCACCCACTCGTTCCGTTAACCATGTCGCTAGGGCAGTTCGTTCTTCTATGCATGCAGGTACTAGAGCCGCATAACCAGTAACAGGGCGGCTACTTATACTAGTGCTTGTAGTGGTAGTTCTAGCAGTCGACACAGCGCGTACACTAACTAATACGTGCAACAAACTGAGACCTTCGCATGCACCCGCATCAAGAAACAGTTGCGTCGTTCTCCTCGGAGCAACCGCCGAACATCAAATGCTAGTCGAGGTGTTGCCATGCAACATGCTTATTTTCGTTGAACACACGCATATATATATATATATATATATATATATATAAGAGGGTGGATAGAATAGTTTGGATGCATATTTATAGAAAGATATATATTTATTTATTCATCTAAAATATTTTTGTTCTTTTCAGGATAGCTCCCATACACTGCATTTCTGCACACTATAAAGTAATCCAGAGTTTTTTGCTACCTGAAAGCTCGATTAGCACGTTTCGCGACTGACGTTAATTTGCTGGAAATTCAGCATTTTTTAAACAAGCTTCGCTGTTTCTGACGCAGAAAATAATAGTCAAGACAGTTACAACTGATTAAAATTAAATCTATAATTCTTCAGCTATCTCTCTAATAGTACTTCGGTGATTGTTAAGTACAATATTAGAAACTTTCTCCACGTTTCCTGTGTGATGTATGGGGGTAATTTTCGGTCTCTTCACGTCCTTCAAACATTAATTTGGTTGTTAACATAGAACTTGATGCAGATTCGTTGCTCCGCCGTTTTCGGCTCCTTAAAAATCGCTGCTTTCTTCACTGGTTTGAACCAAACTCAAGCAATAAACGCCGCCACCAAGTGACGCAATTATTGGCCTAAGCATAGCTGATGAATGAAGTTTTAAAGCAAAACAAATACCTTAGTGGTTTCAATCTGGCGGCAAAATGTAAAGTACTTTCACTTGCCGATCCACCCTCATATATGGTTAGCATCAATGAATAAGCATAAGTTAAATGTGTGTGTGTGAATATATATATATATATATATATGAAAACGTCTTTATTCACTCGTCACTAAGTGAGTATATAGTAACAAAACAAAGGTTACACTTGCAGCATACCTAAATAGCTTCACGACATCTTTAGTGACAAAAATAATGCACAAATAGAAAAAAGTAGTAAACGCTCTCACAAAAAGGCAACCGCTCGCACACACACAATGGCTATACGTTAGATCAGCGCGCACCTTATTTCCAATAGTTGCATGGCAAAGCAACACTGTAGCTTGCTCAAAGACAGACAAAAACGTACCGTTATTTTGTGACGCGTCGACAAGCAACGGCTAAGCTTCCAATAGGGAAATGTTAGGCAAGGGCTTTTCAACGGCGGTCCCTTTCGGTCCGTTATAAGCGCGTAAAAAATCATCTGACGCAACTCGCACAATTATAACACATACTGAAAGTAATACATTTTTTTTGGTGGCAAACTCGTTACTCTCTGTCCACCTCGAATCGGATAACATGATATGGCGTGTAGAACTAGATATTCGATAGCCGAACGACTCTCCTCGCCATGGCTAGCAACAATCCTCCTTCGAGTAAGTTGCCTACGTCGCTGGCACAGCATTGCATCTTCTTGCATGTACCTTGTGACTAGATAACAAAATAAAAGACGAATGAGGTAGAGAAAGAGAGAAATTTAGAGATTGGCCTCATCTCTCTCTCTGTCTCTCTCGACCTCGCTGAGTGACAAATGAGAGAAGTTATTGCAGAGGCATCAGCAGCGTTCACTCAATGAATCAAAGCACACAATTCAGCCAGTCGACGAACAAAAAAAACGAACCTCGGCGCCTGCAGGGAACTGGAGCCGCGACCACGGCCGCGCTCCGACAGCACAGAGATTGGCCACACAAATATAGATGCACTACGAGAACAACGTAGGTTCCGATCATCGAGCAGATCACAAGAAAGCCTTCGAGTAGGCTGAAAACGAGACCAGCGCTGATGGCGAATGCTGCAGCAGCAACAACAACTGTTGTTGTTGCAGATGTCGAAGTTGTTCCTGTTGTTGCTGCTGTTGTTGTTGTTCCTGTTGTTGTTGTTGCTCCTGCTTCTGCTACTGCTGGTGCTATTCTAGCGGTAGTCAAATTTGCACAAACAGTCGTGCTTTCAGCTGATACCGTCGATAAAGCAGCGGTTGATGCTGCTGCCCCTGCTTCGACTGCTGTTGCTGTGGCTGCTAGTGTCTCTCCAACGAGCGCAGCATCTTCTTCGCCCTGGAGAAACATTGCGCGCTGCGAACAAACTCGGAAACACAGAACGAGAAACTCTTTGACGCCTCGTCTACTGGCCAGCTGGCGAACAAGCCCAACTCGATCAGACCACCTCCACCTCCGCTACCACAACCACCACCACCAACACAACCAACACCACCAACCCCACGATCACCTCCGCTACCCCCCGTAATTGTGCGTACGCCTGGATACGTGTGTTTACTTGGACGGCGCACGGGCACGGCACAACATCGATATCAGACTACTACCACGACGACGCGGCGCGTACGAATTCGCTCGCTACCTCACTACTAGCAGTGAGGTAGGTAGGAAGGTGTGGGCATGTTGTGTAGTGCTGGCGACGCGAGCCAACGACAGAGCCGCCGCCTTCAACTGTCGGTGAGTTGCCAGATGACTTTGTCTGGCAGCCTGTCGATTTTAACGGTGGCAACGGAACAACACGGCGGAACGCGAGAGAGAAAGAGAGATAAAGCGCAAACGAGAGCAAACGCGAGGGCTTTCAAAGGCAGCAGCTGAATGGAGGGAGCTGCCGATGTTGTTGTAGTTGCTGTTGTTGTAGTTGTAGTTGTTGTAGTTGTTCTTGTTGTTGTAGTTGTTCTTGTTGTTGTAGTTATTGCTATTGGGCCGGCATTACTGACTGGCATGATGCCGAAATCAGCAACGAACAGAGCAGCAAACAGAGCAGACCTGCTCGAGCGATTGAGCGAGCGAAAATCGCCATCATCGTTGTTGTTACCATCGGCATTCCGTAGAGCAATCGTGTTGTTAGCACCGCCACAACAAGGCAACTTCCTCTTTATTATCTCCCTCTATGCTGGCCATCATTGACTCTCTAGGCCTTTCATCCCCGATCGCTCTTTCGCCCGCTGCTATCTCTCTTTCTCTCGATCTACATATATATATATATCTCATTTTAACGTCACTCGTTAAAGCGAGTCGTCGGCTCGAATACAGATAAGTAAATCCGCCACCGCATAGCATTTACCACAGCGAGACACTACTGCATGAGCCTACCGTGAGGGAGGAGGAGGAGGAGGAGGTGAACACACTTTCTGAAAGACTTTCATCAGCAAGTCGGCGACGATTTGCCCGAATTACTGCTCCGTTAAGCAACAATAAATGCACAAAGAAATTGTTCCAGAATTAAAAAAAAAACACAACAGAAAAAATCGTTCACTGTCGAACGTCGTAATCCACGTACAGAGTGAGTACATACGCGTATATATATATATATATAGCAGAAGAGAGAGATACGTACACTCCCGCCGCCAACGGAGGGAGTGTAAGTATCTCTCTTTTGATATATATATATATATATATATATATATATATATATATATAATTAGGGTCAGCTTAGCCGCATGTAAGTCGTCATTTTGCATTTTACCTTTAAATCGCTGAAGGGTTCTCCACATTCGGTCTACAGTATCCATGTCGAGTTGGGTTGTTGCGTCCGTTACGACGTCGGCAATGATGCGCGGCTACTCGCTATTGAACTCTAGACTAGCGGTACTGTTGCGTACTGACGTATAGTTGCAAAGTTCACTGCACAACAAAAAGCGCCTGCTGTCCTCTTCTAGTTATAGATAGATAGAACGTATCCGACCGGCACGGTTCCTAGCAAGTATACTAATGTATGCCCTATGTAGAGTACCACAGCATCAACGAAACAAACAACCCGCCACCTTAAACAAGCAATAAAGTTCGCAGCCTCAAACACAGCAATAAAGTTTGCATTGCCAGCTTCTCGATCATGGACTGCAGACGCAACGAGACCAAAATGTTGGTTGTTGGCCAGATCGGATGGGTCGAGAGTGTATCGCAAATGCTTGTTGCACTGGTTGGTTACAACCAGGTGAAACAAGTCGCGCGACTTTCACCGCGACGAGATAACGTCGACAGAGACGCGCCGTGAAACAACCCACCACCCGGCGGTAGTATATGTCGTAGTAATTCCTGGGCAATTAATACTAGTCTAATTGGCCTTCGCACTTTCACCTCACGGTTTACCCTGGTCTACGCCAATACGTCGACGACAACAGCAACAAGAACAACAACAACGCCACCAACAACAACAATAAACAATTTCACCACACTCACTTCCACTGTATTCACGTATATCACTAAAAGAATTCACCTCAAATGAAGCTAGTTAACACCTGGCCTGGCCTGACCGACACAGAAAACGGGGCCTACGCTAAGCAGGCTAACAAACGCTCCAATAAGTCATTCTGCACACCGGATCATGATCAGGGAAGCAAGATCGAGCAAGATCAACGGCTCTGCTCATTGCCGTAATACGACCGTAACAAAACTACGGCTCGAGTGGTCTGGGTTTCTCTGTCTTCTACCTCGAGGACCTCCTTCCTCGGCGACAGAAGACGCTGGACGTGCAAGCATCAGTGGCCACCAACCACCTTGACGTCGGTCACTGCCTTTGCTCACGTGACGCTCTCAGGTGACGCGGCGACCATCAACAGACGCAGCCGGTGCAGCCATCTTCATCGTCGTCGTCGTCGTTGTTGTGTTCGTGATCGCGGTCGGTCATCAGGCTATTTCGTCGGCAGAATAGCTCCTCGCTCCCAAGCGCCACCATCTACCTCCTCCCACACAAGGCAAACTTTAGCCAAGCTGAAGTGTCTGTTGGCTGACGCTTGTCGACGACGAAGATACCACGATAACAACGACGACGACGGCAACGACCACAACGACCACAATGATGAAGAAGAGGAAGATGACAAGGGTCTAAATTTCGCGCTGCCGGTAGCGATGTTTTCCCTAGTGCCAAGAACGCCATACTGGTGGTGCTGGGGCTGGTGTTGCTGCTGCTCTGGCGGCGGGAACGGTAGTCCGGCGATCGCTACCCCAAAGATTCCCGCCAGCCCGTTCGTCTATCCGTCCGTCCGTCTGCCCGCGGGGTTGAAGGAGCAGGGGACTTTTCCACCACAGCCGGGTAGGAGAGGAAAGGAAAGCCAAGACAAGACAAGGCAACAAGACAAGCAGGTAGGCAGCGCTGCACAAGACAAGAAGAGCGCGAACCTTCGTAATCCGGCCGCTCACCGTCAGCCACGGTTGGTTCAACGTGGTGGCGGTGGTGATGGCGCCTGCCCTGCGCTGGTTCGTGCTGATGGTAGTGCCGCTCACTCACTGCCTGTGGCTGTGGTGGTGGGTTCCTCTTCACCGGTCACCGAGGTACGAAACGAAGAAAGAAAGCGCGCCGTTGAAGACCGGGAAAGGGTAGAAGATCTATCTGGTCGCCAGTCGTCGCACGTAGTTATTGTCGTTGCCGCCGCCGCTACCCTCACGACCATCATGTCAATGTTTTTGTTGTTGTTGTTGTTGACCATCACGTCAATCTTGTTGTTGCTGCTGTTGCTACTACCGTTTTTGTTGTTGTTGTTGTTGACCATCATGTCAATGTTGTTGTTGTTGCTACTGTGGTTATTGTTGTTGTTGCTGTGGTTATTGTTGCTTTTGTTGTTGTTGTGGTTGTTGTTTTGTCCACATGAGCGCTGGGGCCAGAGACCGGGTCAAGCACAACAACACTCATGTGATAATGTTAGCAGCGGTGGAGGCGGCAGTACGGCCACACTGCTATTAGCCGGCAACGGCATCACAGAATCTTTCGCAAACCAGCGGTCATCATTTTCGTCATAATCATCATCATCAATCGTAATTGTCGTCATCGTCGTTGTTGTCAAAAATGCCTGCTATCGTCACCCACAAGGTACTACTCGCAAATGTTCCTCTGCGTCGTTTTTCTCAAAAAAACAGAAACGCACGCTCAGATTGGCAGCCTATTGACATAGAAGCCATCCAGACGCCTACAGCAACGACACAACGAAAAGGTACATGGAACGAAGGAAGGAAGGCGAAACATGTGAGGTGCACACTTTGGCAGTACCGCACGGCGGACCCGCTGGCCTGCCTACATTACGCCTACCTAAATTTTTTCGGGACGACTTTACTCAGTCAACGTTTAACGTCTACGGAATTGCTTTCGCTTTGTAAGACTTCAGAAGGATGACCCATACATGCAAATGTGCAAGCACTGCGGGGTTCGAGCCGTGAAGCACCTATGTACCTCCTCCCGTCGCCAGGCGCACGCGAAATATGCACCTCGCCACTGGGCTTGACCTTCCTGCCTTTCGAACTACACCAACCCACTCATGTTCTTCGATTGATACATCAATTGCTGCTGCTGCTCTTGTTCCATCCTCTCTGATGCTGATCGAGATGGCGACGAAGACCATCAACCGCTGGTTAATCGCCCATATTGCGCATCTTGCGTATCTTGAGTAGCATATCAACGATATATATAACAGATACAATAGATAAATAACTACCAAGCTATAATAGCTATCGAATCTCAAGACATTCTACTCCTGTTCTTAGCCATGTAAGAGAACGTTTCATCCAGTCGAGAACTCCATTTATATAAAGACACATACTTTTCCAATTAGTTATTGAATTCCTTTATATATATATATATATATATATATATATATAGCCAAACATATTTTCCATAAACAATTCAATCGGCTCGATATGAAAACAGAAACTTGAAAACACAGTCAAAATAAAACATCGTTCTCTCTCTCTCTACAATTAAACCCTCTTAATCTCGTTATAATATTTAATGCTAACTGTGTGTCTTAAGTGACGAGCAGTTAGTTCGCTGACAAGCTGTGGTATGTAGAAAGCCCATCGGCCAGCCTTACTAGAACAATGGCCGAACCAGTGAAGGCACAGATATAATAAAAACACCGGAAGGCACTGGTATAGTGATAAAAAACATTTTGTCGCCTTTGGCGCATTACATATATATATATATATATATATATAATTTTTTTCTAAACACGCGTTCTAGCAGGAGTCACTAGGAGTCGATGATTCGTTTTTGCTTTGTTTCCGCATCGTCGTGTTAGCTGTTACGTAGGAAGGATAAAGCTCTGGATAAATCTAACTCGCAAAGCATCACTAATGCGGGCGAAGATTTGTCGGATCTGTTTTGGCGACGATGGCGCCAGTGTGTCCGCTAACTGGAGCGCATCGCCCTGGCGCGGCTCCACTGAAAACGGTAGACGAACGAACGTCTGGCAAAGCTGGCCTGCTCTCGGCCCCTGTCGAGGCCCCCTAACGAATTAATTAGCTAGTAGTCGTAGTAGTTGTAGCCGTCACTCCAAGTCGACCGACACGAAAAAAGCACAACAAAAAGTGACCTCTGTGAGGATAATTTATATTCTAATAATATTTTCTAGAGCTTTAACAGAACGTAGTGGCCGCTTCAAGCGAAAAACACACGGTTTCGCGGTTGTTTAAATTACAATTGGTATGAGCGCTCTATTACACCAAAAAAAATATTAATACTTAAGTAAGGAAAGTCCACCTCGCCGTATACATCTGCCCCCATGACCCTTACGAGCCAGCAGAACAATATTAATAATAATAATAATAATACAAAACGTAATTACCTTTTTAGCATTCGATGCTGTTTGGATTATAACCAATTAAGCTAGCTGACAGCCATTTATTAGCTTCTAGTCTTTTTTTTCTTGAAATCACGTTTTGATCATACATATAGATTCGACAAAATGCTCACTAATTAATGCCAGCTGTTATCTCAATCATTTGACCCACTGCACGTGGCACAGGCTTAACGAGTACTTCATGTATTCCAGCATTCGCAGTGTTTTGGCTTTTTTTGAACGAAACGCATCAACAGTCCGGTAGTCGGTAGAAGACGATAAGAGAAGAAGAAAATATGCAGCAAAAAGAAGGTGCGAAAGACGATGTCAGAGAGCGTATCTCAAATGGCCATCGCACTGTGACAGGTGCTCGCGTGATGACGCTGGACGCCCAGACGCGCGTCCGTTCTGCTCAACATTTGCTGATCGGACCAAGCGCGACTGTCAAACAGGCGAAAGCCAACATTTTTCTACTACTACTACTACTACTACTACCGCACAGCTGTCTTCAACGCCATTCTCACTGCTACTTTTATCGTTAGCCCGTTCCATCAGTCCTCTTTCTCTGTTTAAATAAATAAATAAATAAACACATATATGTTTCCTTTCCTTCCTCGACTTCTTGATTTAGGTGCTTCCATTCGCGAGCGTATCAGCCAAAATCTGGGGTCAGGTTGTTTTGGGTCATCCGAGTTGTTGTTGTTGTTGTTGCTGTCACTGCTGTGGTCGGGTCGGATGGGGGAGTGCCGTATTCGAACCACCGTCAGGACGGAAGACGACGATGACGACGACAATAGTCACGTCTATGTTTGTACTTCATGTCTGTGCAGCTGTGACTCATCAAACTGCCAGCCACGGATACCACCACCACCACCACCACCAGGTGACACCAGCCAAAGGATTGACGCCCACGTACGAGTTTGCCCGTTGCCCGTTGTCGAGTCTACTACCATTTAACAATCGCAACGCCAATGTTGATTGGCGTTTTATGAGACTAGAGCGATGACTACAAGCTACTGTTGAAGAGGCCATGTTGTAGAAACAGATACACTGTTACTGGGTTTGCAATGCATGGATTTCATATGATGAGATCTATGTATACGAAATGGGTGGCATGAGATATCTACCGAGTGTGAATGCAACCTAAGCGGAAAATCATGTGATCTGTGCCATCTCCAACAGTGTACAAAACAGCAATATCGCTGATCAAAGTTATTTAGGAGAGCTGTAGCACTAGTGTGCATAAACCAAATATTGATTAATAAACAAGACATTCAATTCAATTCAATAGCAATTCGCCTATCGACCTGTGCTCTGTTGACCAGTTGAATCTATGTTGCTATACGTACGCCGGTTTTGGGGAATGTGGTACGGAACCGATGGACTCTCGCGGCTCATAGATGTTGAGCAACTTATCGCCCAACGTAGCTCGGTAATTCCCAAAACATTACGTTTATTATATTTAATATTAATCTACAATAATTGTTTAGTGTGTCTGTGCTTCTCAAGTCGTCGTTGTTCTTGCGTAGACACCCGGACATGACGGCAGCATGCAGAACGTAATAATAATAATAATAATGGGGGTGTGGTAATGCACAACCTCATTTTAGTCCGAGACATTTATGCTCATAATTATCATTAGCTAGCTTCTGGCGTTACAAACTGATGCTCCGGAAACCATTTTAAACAACGCCGTCTGTCGGATCCAGATGTGAGCGAAGTTAATCGTCATTTAAAAAAAGGATCTATTTATCCTATCTGCTCGACTGCTGCTGCTGATGTTGTTGCGCTAGCGATATTTGCGCGGTCGTAAGCGCGTTGCTTATTCGTTCTGCTGCCGCTGTTTTCGTTAAGTCGTCCATTAAGTTGGTCTTCCTTTCGGTGTTTGTCTTCAACGTTCATTTCGGGGGGCTTCGTCAACCAGTCGAACTCACAGCTTCCGCCGATCACTGCGCGGGAATCCGAACGTCTCCTAGTTAGAGTGCCGTCATCTTCCATCGCCTCGTATGCGAAAACGAAAAACACCGTCAAACAAGAAAAGGACGGAGGAGAAAATCGAATAGACGGAAAAGAAGGCGACCACGGGGAAGATGAAATTAATATACATACGACGATGTCGTATGCGAGTCTCGAAAGCGCATACGAATCAGTTTTTTGGATCTAAGGACAGAGGTCGGTCAAATGTAAGTTGATGCTGCTGGCACAAGATGTGTAACACGCGGATGTGTAGCATTAGTGTATTATCCGACATAATCTGACAAAGACTGTAGCCAGTGGAGCGATGTCTGAATCAAAGTTTTCGGGCTGACCCTCTGCCAAGATTTAACGTCCACGGAACTGCTTTTCGCATTGCTTCATACGCGGACCCCCATAAATACAAATCGGTGCAACGGTGGGGCTCGAACCCGCGCATCTATGTGTCCCAGTGGTGCAATGTCTGGAGTTGTTATTATTGTGGGTGTTGTTGCTGTTTGTGGTGGTGTTGTTGTAAGCCAATTGATCCACGTACAGCTCTCGGAAATGCGGCACCGCGGTTTTCGATACTACCGGACACAATCAAGCTCAGTTCCTTCTCGTCGAAGTGGAAATCCTTGGTGTAGTTCATAGAAGATGTAGCACTACCTAGGCGGCAATCGCGTTGCAGCCGGGCCCGTTCCCGCCGCTACTACCAGCCGATGAATGAATGAATGCATGAAGACGTCGCGAGTGGCCTTTGTGCTGAGCTTGCAACCAGTTCTGCCAGACAGTAAAAGGTAGTCAGCCACTCTGCTGACCTAGTATCCGCCCGCCGGCTACAATATCCGGTAATGCATACCATTAGCATTTAAGGAGGATATTGACCGCGACACGCACACTTGGATACAATCAATGACCACCATTGTAGCAGGCAAAGGTTCAGCCGAGAGAGCGTTCCAGCGAGCGGCAATTGTCGTAATATCCCTGATGAGTGCGCATCCACAGCGCTACTTGTTGTTGAATGTACCAAAGCTAATAAGAACGAGGCTGCAAGGTAATTAGATTGAATTAAAATCAGCACGCATCCAATGCCCGATATTTCAATACGAGGATATGCAATTTTACCTTCGCTATATATATATATATATATATATATAGCTAACTCTTCTAGAATATGGTATTTGAAGTGATCTCACAAACTTCAAAACGGACGCTAGCGTTGCGTGCTCTTTCGCAGCAGCAGCCGCAGCAGCACAAGGGAACAGCTTCGATCCTGAATATGTATAGTAGCAGCATTGAAGCTGCCGTTGTTCGGAGAAGGGTTCGTAGAGAGAATAAGTGACGACTGTAGGGCCGTTATCGGCGTCTGTTGTGACGTTGCCGCGGTCGCTCGTCCAACTGAATGAGAAGGAGCAGCGACGGTCGACATCTGGTCGGCACGTTCTGGCACGCAGCCGATGAAACCCCCAGCGTGGGGGGGTGACGCGTGGCTTCTTGAGCCACGCATTCACCAGAAAACAGACGAAAATCTCATCACGACCCACGACGACAACGACGACGACGACGACAACGAAACATGACTGGGTTGCCACCACAAACAGACAGAAATGAAAGCAGAAAGGAAAGGAGGTGGCGAGAAACGAGGTCACCGCAGGAGCCGAACAGTCGAGCCCGAGCTGTCTAGTGACGCTCTTTGCAACTAGAGAGGAGACTCAGTGAACGGCGACGCGACGACACAACGACAATACCAACGTCTTTCCACGGCTAACCTCTCCCACGACGTTCGCTGCTAAAGACTAACGGGCTGAACTCGTGAGAACGTGTCGGCCGAAGGGAGATTTGCGAGGGTCCTCAGAGAGACTTTGTCAGATGACCAGTCGGTCGATGGAAAATCGCGTCACCAGTTTTTATATATATATATATTCAATTGAGACATGGTTTATTTACGGAACTGCATACATTCACATGCTGAAGTTCTTGTTATGAAAAATGGTACAAGGTTTGAGAATAAGAAGAGAATAAGATAGTAAAAACAGAAGTTAATGCCTATACCATATTATTGGCGATACTGACACACAAGGCAGAGGAGCACGCTGAGCTTTGATAGACAATATAACTCGAAATGACAAGTAAAAACTAAAAAAATATACCATCGCCCTAAGTAAATCTTCTTTTTCAGTCATATATATATATTATATAAGACGCATGTCAACGTACACATTTATGGCGCTTACACACTGTGAGGAGGCATTACGTTGTAGCTTTCCTTTCATATGTATATATACATATATATATATATATATATATATATATATATATACGGTTGACGGATTTCTAAACGCGTGACACAGACGCCAGTGTTATGTCACACCGAGCCGCAAGACTGAGTCTTAGAATAAGAAACATAATGTTTCAACAGCGGCGTGTGAACGTGAACACAATGGCAGCCACGCGTAAGCAGGCGTCAGACATACGCGTGTACATACATACATGCATACATTCACACATGTATGTAGAGACAACAACAAAAAACAGTAACGAAAAGTACGCCGCCCGCCCCAACTCGCTGCGGGACGGGTCATGGTGGTGGGGCCAAAGTGGCGCAGATAACGACAGCCACCGGACAGAGCGAAGTGATACGAAATAGCACCCCAATGCAATGGTACTGCTACCGGCATTTTCCGACGCGAAGTCAAGACGTGGAACACGCGACCCCACTGGCCAGTAACCTCGCCCTTGGGCGTGTGATCACACTGGCAATATGCTCACAATGAGAGTCATAATGAGGACGACGACAACAACAGCAACAACAACAACAACAACAACAGCAATAACAATGGTAGCAACAAGAACGACAATGACGTTAGACTGAAATAATGGTGGACTAATTTAGATCACCTAGCTGACTAGTGAAGTTTGTACTCCATAGTACGCGCGCAGTCGATGCTACCTCAAAAAACCTCTAACTGGCTTTCTCATCTACATATGCTCGCCAACATACGCTCATTAACGTTATACCTGTGTATCTAGGTTTCTATCTCTCTATTCCCATATATATATTTATTTGGGAACAATGTGGTGATAATAGTTTGCGACTCTTGCATGATGACCCTCAGCAGCGGTATGATTTATCATATATTTTGATTGAGCCTCGCTTAAAGAAAATTCGATCAGCAACACCACGCCGTCACAAATATGAATAATGGTAAAGCATACAACAGTTTATAACAACTGAGCAAGCGTCTTTATATATATATATATATATATATATATCCTGGGTGGATCAAAAGGTTTATAGCATCATCTGCCCACAATTTCAAAAAGCTCATGCCGACTACAGCGCCAGAGAGAGAGAGACATTCTTCGAAAGTAATAAAAATAAGTATCATTTGGATGGGTTTCGAATTGCGTTTGCAGTAGGTCGCGTAACTGTAGCATGTCGGAGCTATGATGTGGTGATATACGCCGTAGACCAGTATTTTGAATCTAAGGATTCCGAATGTTTTGCTCGCAGTATAAAGGCTATTGAGGATCGTTGGACTAGATGTGCTGAGCTTCGGGAGGACTATACTGAAAAATAAATAAGTGCATATGCAGCAAGTAACTCATTCAGAGAGCCGTCCCTTTATAACAGGAACATGCATTTCGCCGTAGTGTGAGTCATCCCGATATAAAGCACAGAGTGACGGTAAAGCTATATATATACACGAGAAATCTACTTTTGCTTCCATACACTGCAACCTATCCTGAAACCCTTAATGCCTCCTAATATATATATATTATATATATATATATATATATATATATTGTAATGAAGATTACGGCTAAATAATATCCATAACCACTGTTATAACATGACCAAGGTACATTCCATGGTTCATAGTCAAAACTGTAGAGGCAATAGTGGCTCTAACTGCACTTATCTTACAGCCTTCCGCGGAAAGGTAACAACAAAACACGAAACGCTCTGGTCGCGCCAGAAGATGAAGGTACCACACAGTCGTTTTAGCAAGAAACGTAGACATATTCTCACTCTAAAATATTCTGTCCTACACAGCAACGATTGCCTCCAATGCTTTAATCGAGTCTCAGACATACTTGTTTGTTTACGCTTTTATTTATGTCTTTCGACATTTTCATAATTTGCATTGAATAGGTATCGCTTATCGCCCCAATATGATGTCTATCTGCGTTCAATTTATATATATATATATATATATATATATATATTTAAGCGTCATTATTCTTAGAGAACTATGCCGCATAGTGAGTTATGCCCTATCGATTTGGTTATTCGATATACTAATATAAATGCACATACGCCCCTCTATGCGACACTACCAATGCATTTATGCTAAGTTGTAATCGCAATATAAATGTCTATGTGTCATTCATAGTAAAACAGGTACTCAGCCACTAATTTACCTTGGTCCTTGTTATTCGTTCCTAATGCTGTGCGCCGTATTCGGTAACGGCACACATTCGGACATGAATTTTGGCGTATCGATGTGGCGCACAATTGTTCTATACTGCTGATACGTTAGAAAGTCATGCGAAAATCGGCCCATCGAGTGTTCAGGGAAAGTAACGATGGCTTGTTAGAGTATACCTAACAGACGCAGGAAATAGCACCACAAGCTCAAGCTTCAGATAGTCCACGCTGGAAGATCTACGCATCTGTTATCGTGCTAAGGACAGGCCATGCAGAATCGTCATCATAGCACGCACGCATTCGTAATACGACAATGACAATGAAGATGCGCAACATGCAGAAAGAGCATTCGCTTAAGAAAAGCTCAGGCAAAACGCGCAAAGCGGGTTGTCTCTCGTCTCACCACACGACAAACACAGAGATCGGGCTCAAGTCTCGAAGGCGATCTCGAAAACAAGACTTCTAAAATACGCTTTACTCTTTGGGCCCGAATTCCTCGGTACGCATGCATGACTCTCGCTATGCGATCGAGGAATTCGGGCCCGGAGCTCAATGCAAAGCAAAGAAAAGGCAAATCGACCGGCCTTTTGCGATCAGCCCAACTGCACCGTGATGAGCCGGAGCATCGTTCGAGATTCTTGCGACTGAGGGACAGGCGTCAATGATGCCGCGCAGAACATGCATTGACAATAAAGCAACGCATTCCACGCGCTTCGACATTGACTGAGCGGAACGAGGCGTTGTCGGCTTCGCAGGAGATAGGAGGATGGATGCTAGGAGAGGAAAGGGAAGGCAAAACAGAGAGAGGCATACATACGTACACACACACACACATACATGAACAATACGACGAGATCGGCAAAGCGGGTTGCCACCAGTGCTAGCAAAAAGTCGAACCAGCAGCAAACGAGGAACAGGGCTTCTTCATTCTCGTTCTGCCTTCATCAGCCTTCAGCAACAGCAAGGGGAGGGGAAAGAGGAAAATGACAATCAACAACAGCATTGTAGGACAATGAGGGTCGTGCAGGAAAGCAAATCTCTCTGTTTCTGACACTCATTCTCTCTCTCTCTCTCTCTATCTGTTCCTCTTAAGTCTGCCTTCTCGGCGATCTGTCGTGCACACGAGAGAGAGAGAGACTCACGAGAGTCTCTCGTTGTCAAACGTTCGTTTCGGCTGTCTCGCTTCGTGCGTCAAGCTGTCTGCGTAAACCTTGGCGCGTACCTGGTGGCAGCGGCCTTCGACACGATCCTGGCCCGGTGACGGCGAGCGGAAGCGTGGCCCGCGGAGTGTACTGCAGCGTGTGACGCCGCCCGCCCACGAACTCGAACTCGGTCTGCGTCAGCCGATCTGAAGACGTCATGGCACGACGACAAGCAACAACGACAACGTCAGCGACTCCGACACCGAAGCAGTTAAGGTGGTTTTGCGCTTCGCGCCCCACGCCGGCATCGTCGTGGCACGCGAAACCGCCAGCCCCCCGCCTCTGCTGCTGCTGCTGCGATTTACCCGATCTTCCCGGTACCCCCGAATCATCCCTTCGAGACACCTCAACACGGCAGGCCTTGTTGGTATTGTTGTTGTTGCTGCCTGCTGTTTTTCCTGCTGCCGTGGTCTTCACTAGCCGTCCAGGGAAAATGTTGGAAGGGTCGGCGCTCCTTGACGGTACCCCCGCCAAGGCAGCCTCCGCCGCCCCTGTTACCGCCCCTATCATCATCATCATCATCGCTACTGTGGTGAAGGTCATAGCGGCGGCACGCCGAGCGTGATCGGCGGAACAGCCTCATTTAATTTCTTCGTGCACGAAAACAGTTCGAGCAACGCAGGCTCAGCGACGTTCGAATGAAGTCGCGTCCAGTGTGAACTCGAGATGTCGTAGTGATGCTTTTAGTAGTAGCCGTAGTAGTAGTAGTAGTAATTCTGCACCACGACCATCATCACCACGAATAAGCTGCTCGTAAGTGAAAAGGGCAATCACCCGATATGCGGATAGTGGTTATCACAGTGATTACGACTGTGACGCTACAGCGTTACTGTGACTGTGGTAATGTTAGCGTTGACTCTACTGCTGTGCCCTATGCGTCTGCTGGTGCTGTCATTGTTGTTGTTGTGGCTGTTGTTGGTAATGTTGTTCTTGTTGTCGTTGTGGCTGTTATTGTTAGTGTTGTTGTTGTTGTTGTTGTCGTTGTTGATGATGGTGGTCGTATTGTCGCTATGGCTATAGAGGCAACAGATGCTGTTGCTGCTGCTGCTGTTGTTGTAGTTGTCGTCGTCGTCGTTACCGACACCGCGAATCACAGTCATAGTTTTGCATCGTAATCGAATCCGAATGTCTACCATAACAGCCACTGAAGCACTCGAATGTGTTTGTGGCAACACATGCTGCTGCTGCTCTAACAGCTATCATCTCTCCACGTTGGTAACATCACAAAGTTGACAACAGTGGCGGCGCACTTCGAAGGCCTTTTGAAATTCAATCACTATTCGATTCTCTATAGCATCGATCGGCTGGCACCTACAAACTCAGAAGAAGAACAAGAAGAAGAATCAGCGAAAAATAATGAATGCGGCGAAATGTCTCTCTCCGCCGTCCGAAAGACACGAGTATCCGTTTGGGCGTAACCGCTGCTCGCTCGAGCCAGCGCGTTCGAGCTGGTCGCGGCCAGAAAACGCTACGCTACATCCGATTTACAACTGGCACTTTGCATCACTGAATAAACAGTCAGAGCCGAGAACCAGAGCCGAGAGTACCAAGTACCACATCGCATCACTTGTTGTTTCTGCGCCACAGCAACAATACACAACTAACTCTCTTTGTGCGCTGTTTCTGTTGTTATTGATGATGCTGGTGTTGCTGTTGCTGCTGCTGTTGCTGTTATTGCCTCCGAAGCTAAACTAGGCAGCTATCTTCGCCTCATTACGACCACATGTTTTGGATCACTATGGAATGGTGCGCACAGACGAGACACAGAACGGGAAGAATCACGCCTATCGTCGTAATCAACACACATACACAACAGCTATCACTTACTACACACCAACAGCACTCAAGCCCATAGCGGCGGGCGCCTCTATTGAGACACAAACTTGCAACATATCGCGCTCCCTGTTTACTCGTTCGTTCGTCCGTTCATTCGTTGTCTCGTTTGTTCATCATCTGCAACACTGCAGGATAAATATACAAAAATCATATCATGATTGCCACGCAACGCACGTGATGACAAGAGGCATCCACCTTGCCGTGCAGAGGCAGCATCAGCGGTGGCACGATCTCGATCAAACCTCACCGGGATCACAACAACGACAGCGCCAGCAGCGACCAACGAAGCAATGAAAAGCAACTTTGTAACCGCTTGAAAACGCCAAAACAAGCGTCCAGACGTTGTTGTTGTTGCTGTTGCTGTTGTTGTTGCTGTTGCTGTTGTTGTTGCTGCTTTTGCTGTTGTTGTTGCTGTTGTTGTACCTCCCTGTCACTGTTTTGCTGTCAACAAAGCTCGCACAGTAAGCCTCAAGTATGTATTACCACTGGTATTCCGGTTACTATTTCTGCAACTAGAAGATCGCCCACCTTCCTTCTTTTGCTTGTTGAAGCGTTGCTGGCTGTACGTTAAGGCTGCGGGTGGCGGTGGTGAATGACGCCTCCCTCGAAACAACGTCAGCAGACGCAACGGCCTATCATTAGTGTTGTCGTTGCTGCTGCTGCTGCTGCTGCTGTTGCTTATTGTTGTTGTAGTTGTAGTTGTTGTTGCTGTTTTTGTTGTTGCTGTTTCTGTTGTTGTGGTTGTTGTTGTGGTTGTTGCTGAAGACTGACTTGTTGTCGATTGTGAGTCGTCAGTCATCAACAATTTAAGCAACGAGCGATACGTTCAGCTATACACGATGATAAGGGTAATCGCCTCCTTCTCCGCCGCCTCAATGAAGCAGCAGCAGCAGCGAAGTATACAGCTCAAGATTCACGAAAGACGGTAACACCCAAGATCGACCACTGGACAGGACATTTGAGGCTGGTAGAGAAACACCGAGACACAGACAGTCAAACAACTGTTCTACAGTCAAACAGCTCTACAGAAGCGCAGCTTTGCAGAGACCCGACCGTTACGTGCGTGTGAGCGTGTGCTCGCGCAACCAATACAAGCCATCAACCGACGAGTTCGTTCTGGCCAGCTGAGTTGTGTTGCCATAAGCTGGAAGCGGCATAGCTGCTGCGGCCGTGTTCTTGGGGAGGAGACGGTTAAGGCAGTGGTGTTCTTGAAGAAGAGATGGTGGTGTTAGGGTTGTTGTTGTTGTTGTTGCTGCTGCTGCTGCTGCTGTTATGGTTAACCATGGTAGTCATAGGGCTGCGGGTGGTGTTGCTGATGCAGCTGGTGTTGCTGAAACGGTCATACGGGAACGAACCACGATGCCGACAAATCCCAGATTCAGCCGATTTCAGCCGAGATCAACAGCAGACGCGGAGGAGACGTCTCTCTACTGTTTTAAATGACGACGACGATGGCCGCGCCTTAGACGTCGTTAGAACAGTTATGACGCTTATCATAGCGCTCGGTAGCAGATACACACCAGCGTTAAGGCGTGAGCAAACGGCAGCTGGGTCAAAATAGGATATTCTTCTGCTGCTGTTTCTTCTTTCTTCTGCGTCTCGTCTCGAATCGTCTCGCCGTGTTCCGGGATAATGGCAATCATCACTGACTTTGCCCGAGTTGAGTCGATTGATTCGACAGAATCGACACATTAAACCTGACCAGACCGACCTCTTCGGGAGGAACTGAGTGAGTGACTCAGTCAGCCAGTCAGTCAGTCCGCACTGACGAGTGAGTGGCGAGGAGTGCAAGCTGTGCCGAATCAACCCGTTGTACAACAAACGCACCCGAAACGAGCAGCAACAACAACAACAAGAAAGGCAGCAACAACAACAACAACAACAATAATGGCAGCAACAAACGCCACAACAACAACGACGACGACGACACTAGCTATGAAAACAACATTAAAAACAGAGCCTCTCTCTGCAGGCTAGACCACCGTCGTCAGCAGCCAACACACACGAGAGAGAAACGTGCAGCATCGCTAACGGACGGCTCAACTGGCTCGACTTCTCCGCAGGCCCCCTGTTGCTGCTGCTGCTGTTGCTACTGCCGGCGGCGCGTCCGCCTCCTCAACCACCACCACTACCACCACCGGTATCGTCGCGTTTCCTCGTCGGTCTGCTCCGTGTTCACTCGTTCTCTCTCGTTGAGTAGACTCGATCTTGTTCCGTCTCTCCCTCTCCCCCTCTCTCCCCATCTCTCTGGCGCGCGTTCTCTATAGCCTTCTCGAGCTTTCTCCCGACTCCCCCCCCCTCTGGCCCACGATATGTCGCTCTTTCGCGATCTCGAACCCCGTCTCGCCCTGGTCGGTTCGGCTCGGCAGCCTCGCCTGTTCTTCCCTCTTCTCACCGATCTTCGATCGCGATGGTACCACAGCGATCGCTCCGTAGCAGCCGTTGTAGTAGACGTCGTTGTAGCAGTAGTAGTAGTAGAAACAGTCGTTGAAGAAGTGGCGCCACCGTCGTTGCCGCCGATACACCACCACAAGTAGAGGAACCAGTACCAGCAGTCTTCCACCAACAGCAACAACAACAACAGCAGCAGCAGCAACAACAACAACAACAGCAGTAACAACTACAACAACAGCGATACAAGCACGCCACGGACCACTACCACCACCACCACCACCACCACTAGCCGCTCAAGAAACTCTACAAGAAATTCTACCCCTAAGAAGAGCCCCAGCCTAAGCCTTCGAGCACTGTTTCTTGTTGCTGTTGTTGTTGTTGTTCTCTACCATCACAGCACTAACAACAACAACAACAACAACAGCAGCAGCAGGAACGGTCGCGGTTAGTTGGTCTTTGCTAAATAGAAAAAGTGGACCTTCGATGTGCTGCTAGTTTTGTCGTTGTTGTTGTTGTTGATGCTGCGGCTGCTCTCATGCTCATTGTTGATCTCTACTGCTGGCAAACGGAGGCACCCACCTTAGCTGTACTCTGCCCACATACACTTACTCACTCACTCATACATATATATGTATATATACATACATACATACACATTTATATATACACGTATATATATATATTCTGCTGCGGACATCTCGCATCGGCAAGGCAGCGGAGGCAGTACCAACAACAGCATTAGCAGGGTATGAGACACGTATGAGCCTATCAGCGAGCACCGTCAACATTACATACTGTCTGATTGGGTTGACTTGGCCGCGATCGCGCGCGTAACTTGGCGGTACCACGTACACGCGTACTCTCTCTTTCTCTCTCTATCTCTCTCTCCTCTTCTTGGTCGCTCTGTCGCCTTCTCTACTCTCGCATCCTTCTCTCTATAATGCGACACGTCTCGTCATGTGTACGAAGCCACTGCTCGTGCGTGCGTGTGTCGAACTCCTCCAACTCGTATCGAGCAGCATATCTCAGGGATGCTCCAGGAACAGAGCAATTCTGCCTAAGAAGCTAACAAACTTTACCCATGGCAAATGGCAAGGCAGCGCGACAACTATGGCTATGGCAACACATCTAACGCATTTTATCTCCCT
This sequence comes from Dermanyssus gallinae, assembly GCA_003439945.1. Classification (NCBI taxonomy): domain Eukaryota; kingdom Metazoa; phylum Arthropoda; class Arachnida; order Mesostigmata; family Dermanyssidae; genus Dermanyssus; species Dermanyssus gallinae. Next base: position 439,850 of record QVRM01006001.1, read on the forward strand.
CTCTCTCTCTCTCTGTATATATATATATATATATATATATATATCAAATGCGCTCGCCCATGGGTGTGTCTCTTAAGAGAGCATTTCCATGCCTCGGTATTGCCTCTTGACTTCCATACCTAGCGTTCATCTCTAGATCATGCACCCGCAT
>QVRM01006001.1:445000-497500 GCA_003439945.1 Dermanyssus gallinae
AAAGCCCAATCCTCCAGGTTGTGCTTCCAAGTGCATAGCAGCGAGCGCGGGAGCTATTTGGAAGGGACCAACAACACTTCGGAAGATTAGATAAATATTATGATTTTTAAATAAATATGTATCAGCAGTTTTCAATCCGCTCTCGTATATATATATATATATATATATATATAGTGCATAGCAGCGTGCGGTAGCTTTTTGGAAGGGACCAAAACCACTTCGGAATATTAAATAAATATTATTATTATTTTTAAATAAACTCTCATATATATATATATATATATATATATATATATATATATATACAACCGGCAGTGCCACGATTACACGACAAATAATTACCGCTGTTATTATTGTCTTTCACATTATCGGTTCGAATATACCCGATTTGATTCTATGATTGTCTAATGATCAATAAAGAGCTAGCGAGACAACGTAACAACGAAGCACGTTTGTTTGCCACCAGCCACAGCTGTGGCCACAACATTATCAAAGACAACCAACCACACAGAGTTATATAGCGACCTCGACTGGCACAGCCTGTTCCTCGTCTACCTCCCTTCCTCCCATCGTATTCATCGAGATTGAAACTCATCAGCCTCGGGACGCAGGCGGCTCTCGAGAAGACTGCACTATAATAGGCTATAGGCCAGACTACAGAGCGTAGAAGCTGCTGCTGCACCGCCAGAAGTCGCGGCAGCAGCAGCTGAAAGATAAGCCCTGCAGACCTGTATTTTATACGCTTATGGTGTGTATCGGGGGAATGCAATGGCCAAACGTGGAAAGAAAGCTAGCAGAAAGGGCAATAAGGATGAGAGCGCGCCAGAGGAAAAGAAATTAACCAAACTGACAAAACAGTAGACGAGTCATGAACGCACACACACATATATATATATATATACACATATATACATATATATATATATATCGCGAACAGTAGACAGAGAGAGAAAGTATGCGCGCTCTGGCGCTCATAGGCCGATAACGCTGGCGCCTCAGTCACTGGGTTGACGCGTCCGCCAGTTTGACCCAAAAGTAGTAGTAGTAGTCGGTGTCGTGACGCGCAGTCTGCGCTAACCGAGAGATAGGTAGTGGATATACAGACAGGCTCGCGTACGTCACACGTCGTTGCAGCTGCAGCAGCTATGCGGCCGCTGCGTCGCCGACGACGCAGCGGGCCGCCAGAGGCAGGCCACATTTACCGATGATAAAAAGAGAGAGAGCACAACGAGAGAAAGGGAAAGAAAAACAAAAATAGAGACACAGGAAGACAGGGGAAGAAAGCACATGCAACAGCGAGATCGGGAGAGATAGAGAGACAGAGGGAAGGGGGAGAGAGGTCTAAAGAAAGAAAAGAAGAAGAAGGGTGAAAAAGCACGCAGGAGAAAAGCAAGCCAGGTCGTTCCGCCGATGTCATTCGCGGCCGGTTCCCGTCTAGCAGCAGTAGTCGAAGTAGCAGTTGTAGTAGTGGTTAGACTGTCGAATAACAAACAACAAGAGCGCAACCGCTGCAGTAGCTCACAACAACAACAGCAACAACAACAACAACAGTCGGCTCACAACAACACAACAACGCACGTCGACTGTCCACCGGCCATCTCGTCTGTGTGCACGTAGACGAAACCAGCCAAACTCGTTTACTGGTTCTATGCTGAATGCCCCCCCCCCCCCCCCTAACAGCCACCACCCACCGTCCACAAATATCTAGCCGAAGCACTTGGCAGCTTGAGCTGCCACCGGTACCAGTAGTACAACAGTAGTACTGCGACTAATACTGTTATTATTTTTATGATGATGATGATGATTATTATTATTATTATTATTATTATTATTATTCTTTCTATCGTGACTATTTTCGTTTCAGTTTGCTTCTATCTCGAGTACCGCCACTACTACGACGACGACGACGACATCTACAAAGGAAAAGCCTTCTTCATACCCGCGACTGAAACCCTTGTATGAATCCCCCCCCCCCCTCTCGGCACAACGACCGTGCAGCGCGGCGACAGTCATTATTTCGTTCGTCAGGGCCACGTCAGGAGGAGGGACTAGGGGCGGCATATCTAGCCGGCATAATCGAACCCACTTGTCCTTGGTTGTGTTTTTGGCTGGTGGGTTGAGAGACACGATTGATGGTTCATGACTTCATATCTACCCTTGACCAGAGATCCACGCTCTCTCATACTCGGACTTATATGGGCTTTCCCCAACAGAGGAATGTTGCGGCGGCGGCGGCAGCAGCAGAAGGCCAAGGGTGACTACTAGCTCAACTAGTACTCCGACCAGAGCACCTAAAACAACTGCAACCACAGTGACTGCAGCCACCATTAGGGCTATCGCCGCTACCTCTAGGGCTAATTTTAGCGTCATCGGGTAAGCACCTCTGAAGCGGCGCCTTTAGTAGGGAAGCGGCCGAACGCCGAACAAAGGCTTACCTAACATTGCAGAAAACCATGCGCAACCAGCGGTCGTCAATGGGGCGGCAGGACGGCCTCCATGGATGTCACGCCATCCATGCCGCCTTCGGGCCTGCGTGAGTTTGCGGCCTCACACAGGCCCGCATTGTTCTCTCTCTCTCTCTCTCTCTCCATTTCGAAGAAGCGTTCGGATGATACATGACGCACGAACAGCAAAATAAACAGCTTCAACAGCAATCCGTGAAACAGAATAACAATTGCAGCATAAACCGTAGGCAACATATCAATGCGACAGCAGCAGAAGGAACGGAAACAACAACACAATACGAATATGTCAGATTGGAGCACGATACAATGAACATGATCTGCGCTCGTATGGAATTCTCGTACCTGCCCGTATGGGGCGTACATCACGTTCACAATTAAGCAATATATATATATATTGCTTAATTTGGTTCCAAAGCCTCATAATAGCCTCAAATGAACAGAAAAAGACGACTAATAACTCATTAGGGATACACTCACACTTCTGTGGCAAGGCGGCATCATCCTCTTAAGCAGACAATAATTATTACATCATACCACAGAATCGAATAATCGCAACAGATGAAGCCGGAAATAGCCGAATACCTCGTAAGCATACATGTCCGCGTATAATGTCGACACAAAGCATGCACTGAAATTGGCTGTTATTCGAGTCCGCGGATAGTACACCTAAGAAAGAAGTACTGTAAACAAAAAGAGCTAACGACGCGAATATTTACTGGTTTCTGCAGCGACACGTAGGGTTTGAATGTATACAACATTACGGCGTGCACGGAAACAGTGACAGTCTGGCCTGGATGCGACTAGATTTTGGTATTCGTTTGCGCCTTTGTCGTCTATATATATATATATATATATATATATATATATAGATGCTACTAAATTCCGCACGAGTCTCCCGCTACTAAGCGGTACAGCCATTGTACTAAACACCTGCTGTTTATGCAATAAAGGTGACTTTATGTTATATATGTATATATATTTCGCTTCGTCTGATTAGTCTCCACGGGTTGTCTACGATATACTCAAATATATATTAGACCCTTTATTTTCCGTATATTACATTATGCATGTGAGACACATATATGAGACTCGTATATATCTATAAGCCTCGTCTCAATAGTCTCGATAGTAACTAATTAGACGAGAGGAACTAGAGACTGAACGCACAGTTTCCATAACATGGAGAACCGTCTATCGGTTTTAAGGTTTTATGAACTTTCGACAGCCGCTAGAGTTATTCAGTGAGCAGCACAACAACGCAGCAAATGACGGTTCTTCACTCTGTCAATGGCTTAGTAAGCGTTTGCTGAATCAGTGGCTGAATCGCCTCGGTAAGAATAGCTGTACACAGCGGTATAGTTGTGTTATGCCCTTCGCAAACACCTAGCAAACTAATTAGGCCGGCCTTTCTATACAGCAAAGGCCATCGCTATCAGCGCCACTGCTGACGTCCTCACGCCTAACCTGTACAAGAAAGTGCCTCGGTGTATGGTGATGCTCTGAAGTAAGCAGTTCTCTTAAAAGACGAATACGCGATGAAATGAAGTCCCTGAAGAACCCCGAAATCCCGAGTCCTGCCTGTCATACTTGTTTGGCACACCAACAGCAAGAACAGCGGAAACAGCAAGCCCTAGTTCGCTCGATACGGACGTCAACATCAAGATCTTCATCGGCATCTGCATCCAACTCATAGAAGTCATTAGCCGATGTTTACATTGTTTTCTTTTTCACGTTTGGCGTCAAAATAATAAACATGTTAACGTCAAACGATTTCGACAGTTTAGCAGATAACGTCAATAGCAGCAAACCAGGCCGAACTGCAGATGGCTGCAGGCTAGATAATGGCCATATCGGAAATAATCAACCGCGCCAACCGCCTAGAGTCATGATATATATATATATATATATATATTTATTTTTTATTATATATATATATATATATATATATATATATATATATATATATATATATATATATATATATATATATATATATATATACGTATTTTAAGACTCTAGGCGTTCATAGTTAATCAGTGCAATGTGCAAAACTGTTACTGGGAATATATCTTCATGTGTATTTAAAAATAATAAAAAAACAACTGCACAACAGCAATAAAAACAACGCGTACTAGCATGTCCGTGCTGTGTGTACGGATCGGCAATTCCAGAGAGAAGGAAGTCGCCGACCACGCCGAAAGAAAAACTAAATAAAGCCAGAGGGCTGGCTAAAAGGCAATTTGTCGCAATGACAGTTTCCGTATTAGTCAGAGCCGTAGTTGTTGTTGTGATTGTGGCGTCTGCTGCTGCTGCTGCTGTTGTTGTTCCTGCTGCTGCTGATGATGATGACTGCGAGGATGATAGTGATGTTATTGTTGCGCAGTTGTTGTTGTTGTTGTTGCTGCTGCTATTTTTACGAAGCAGCAGCTGGTGTAGCTGCGGTTGAGTAAGCAATAATAGGCGCTGAAAGACGAGATAGGCACGCGCGAGAGAGAGAGGGCACCCTTGACAACCTAAACGAATTATATCACGGTTATCCTCGTCTCTACCACTATTCGCACCATCATCACCAGCACCATCACCATCGGATAACCATAACGTCGTTCGTGGTTTGCTGGCTGTATAAACCGATTTCGAACGATCGCTAGTGAACAACACCCAGATAGCAGACTCACTCATATAACTGATTCTTTAGCCTTAACTCAGCATCAATCCACCATCGGAGTTGTTTCATTCCGGCCGTTGACCACACCAACGAATCTCTCAAGCAATCCCCTCTCCCTCCCATTTGGTCGAAATGTTTTCCCGTCTCACGGAGGCTCAGACGAAAACTTTATCATATATATAATATTGTACGTTTGTATCATGAGCTAATTTTCCAATTTTAGAGCACTAACTATGATATTTTTAAGCTTATTGTCATAAGCGTGATGATACACAAACAAAAATAGAATAAATGTATATATATACATATATATATATATATATATATATATATAAATTTCTTCCTTTCTTGTATCACCTCATCATCTCCCATGCACGCTCACTAATAATAAAGATAATCATTTTTCTCCATTTTCATCCTCACAAACGTACGCTCGCTTCTTATTTTATTGTGCGCGCCAATTGCCACCACGAAGATCGACGACGATGACGGCAACCTAGCAACAGCAGCATCAGAGAGCGAAGCAGCACTAACAGCAACAGCCAGCTTCAAGCGCAGCAAAATGAACTGCCGCAAAACTCAAACAAAAACAAAACATAGAGACAGAGATACGCTGGCAACGTATCGTTCAGACACGTCGGTATATCGCGTTTTTACCACAATCTCCAAATGACATGACGCTTTCGTTTGAACGAGCTAACACTAAATCAACACAGCTATTCCATATATATATATAGGAAAGACAAACCAAGCATGCATAGACATCTGGTCTGGGGAAACCCACGAGCTGTGCAAAGGTGCCACATAGGTGGCAATCCCGCTTCGCAGTTGAGTTCTTGAAGCTTTCATTTGGTGTGACAACCACAATTTGTCTGATATATTTAGGTACGTAAGTATTCTTAGATACTTGTGTTCATGATATATATATATATATATATATATATATATATATATATATATATACACAACAGTTAGAGCGTACACTTAAGCAACGTTGAGCGTTTGCTTTCGTAGAAGCAACCATAAGTTTACAGTCACTTATAAATTAAATAAGATAGTCAATGTATAGTTGCAGCCGATATAGACCGCAGTCGATATCAAAACAATGTTGATAATGGCCCAGATGACAGGCGTTTCATTAAATAAACGCCAGTGCGGGCAGCAACGCTGTTACGTTACCGATCTTACAAATTACTCTAGATAAAATACAGTCAGTGAGTGTAAAATATTAAACATGGCAAGTTTAAGCAAACAAATACGTCGAGGTACCAATAATGTCTGGGGTAAGTTCATCTTTCGTTACAGATCCAAACAGTTGTATATAAATGTCGAGTTGCAAACATTTACACTTTGCTGAAAGAGCGTTAAGTTTGCTTGGCGGATAACTGCAAAACTTCACGGAAATGTAAATGTATAAATGTATGTATAACATTTTTAATTGAGCGAGCACTTATATAATATTAATAGTATCCATGCTCTTCGAAAACAGTCACCTTTTCAATATCAATGAGGGCAATATAAGACTTCGTTTTTGAAACTTTGGTTTGTATCACATATATTTAGTTAATAGTCGCCTTCAGTTCGGCTAGGAATATAGGCTATATTGAGTCGACGGCTCTGTTCATTAAATAACCCGACTATTAGGCGGTACTCCAGAGAAACCGGCGTGTGAAATTAAGATAGAAGTGGCGGAGTTTATGATTAGCAATGCAAATGTTACGACGCGTGACGAATAATTGAACTTATTGTGTCATTTTTATGCGTCACGGCTAGCTGGAATACAAAAAAAAATAAAATAAAAATGTTCTAACAAGAAGTAGCCTAAATACGTATATGACGATACAACTTGTAAACTTAAAAATAGAATAGTTAGTGCTCTAAAATTGGAAAATTTGCTCATGATACAAACATACAATAATATATATATATATATATATATATATATATATATATATATATCTGTCTCCGCATGAACGTGTGATCACGGGTTCTCTAACCCAGGGTTAGCCCAGTTCAACAATGTGCCCCGATCAGACGCTGCATATTTCGTTGAGTGTCGAGCGACAGCCTCTGACGCAAGAATTCGGATGCTCTCGAGTCTTCCGTCGAATGATTAAAGCTTCTACCTACGCGCTGAATCAGCTTGAGCGCAAAGGGACCTGCAGCTCTCATAGTCTCGAACGCCAACGGACAAAAATCGTGCGGATATTCAAGGCTGGAGTATTTTCTGCATTTGTTAGCCTCTGCATGACCTGCTCGTTACAGTTATATCGAAAAATAAATCCGAAAAATATATATATATATATGAACATATCACCCAGTAATAGTACATATATCAGGCGCGTTTGGAGCGGCAGCATGAGGGAGCATGTTGAGATACATAGGATTTCCCCAACAATTCTTGTAACATCGTGGTTGCTGATTCCTCAGCAATATATATATATATATATACTAGTGTTCAGTCAACTCCCGGTAATTATTCTTTTTTCGAGATGTTATTATGTTGGTCTAACTGACGAGACGGGAAGACACAATAATTCAAAAGCATCTTTGAGAAGCGTTATAGATTGTCGTATATAATACATCGTTATTATGATATATATATATATATATATATATATATATATATATTGTTAAATGTCGTATATATATATATATATATATATATATATATAAAGAGAGAGAGAGAGAGAAAAAAAAACAGATACATTTCTAATTATTCTAGGTTACCTAACAGATATTTAAGCTACCCGCGTCTCTGCCCTTTAAAGGTTAGGCTGAGCAATTCGCATACAAACGATATCGTATACATAATGTGTCATATATTCTGCCTCGTGATATGCACCGCCATTGTGCATGTCCTATTCAGCAATCAGGAAACCTGCATCGACAAAGAGTATTACTCTATGTATGTGTATGTATACATGCACAACATTCACTCCGTCTCTCTCTCTGCGTGTGTCCCGCCTGCTACTCCAAGGGTACAAATGGCAGGGCGTAGAACGAGAAACGCCGCAGCGCGCAACATTAGACACAATCGGTCAGGTAGCATGCAGGCTTAGTCAAGCATTAGCATAGGGGCTGGCAGAATAGGCCGGCAGGATGGCTACGGGGGGCCGTCACATGTTGACCTATTTTGCTGCGTATAGGCCACTATAAAGATTTACTAAATGCAATGGAAGTAAGCACACATACAGTAATAAATGGTCCAGGAACACCCGCTCGCAAATATCGCGACATATTTATGAGAACTATTAAGAACTATTGGTATTTTACACAAAATGTATCTTTCATTTAGTCGTTGCTGACTAACCACAAAACTTAAAAGAAGCTGCAATTGTGAAGAAAAAGGATGACTATTCTATAATCTACTCTGAGCTTTGCTTCTCTAATATATATATATATATATATATATATATATATATATATATATATATATATATATATATATATATATATATATATATATATATATATCACTACTACTTAAAGGGTGTAACAAACTCAACAATTTAATTTCTATACGTCAACTAGGCAAATGAACCATGGAACATTAGATATAACAACATAAGCTACAGTCGTGCGCATATCGCGCTGATTAAATGCAGCATAGCCAAAGGCAGACCGCTTTCTATGAGACATATTTTTTCGAGATTCCACGTCGCTTACAAATCACTAGACGATACACCGAGCTAAACCTGACACCATGCTCATAAATGTACCCATTGTATATGCAATTCCAGTTAACCGTATTATTATTATCATTATTATCAGTCCATTTCGACGCCTCAGCAGCTATATAATGTAATAATGAAATCGTTGTGCAAGCTTTTTGTCTTCGCAAAACGACCACCTCACAGCGTAGCCTCTCGCAATCCACTTACGGATAGGCAACCCCTTCAGATGTCAAGACGCTCACGCCAGTTCGTATGTGTTGTACTTTTACTATTGTGTGCTCGTCTGACCGTCGCGTCCATATTAATCTTCAGCCACTCACGCATCCGGCTCATATTTGCACGCTCGTGGCTCTCTGACTAGCGGCAACATTCAACAACAGCTCGCCGACTCAAACAACACCAAGTCTGTACATCGCCGTGAGATGGGATGTCCGCACGTACATCAGCATGAACAGAGATCAATCGGTACATAGTCTGTTCTCCACTCGGTGAGAGATTATGTTCAAACTTTCTGTCGCCTCTACCAACGTTGTTATTGTTGTGACTGTTATTGTTGTTACCACCGCGGCCTGATCGAAAAGCTTTGCGGTGGCAGCGGTGGGGGCGACGACGACGACAGAAAGAATCCGAACAGAAGAGAACAGAGAGCATCTTTTGTTCTTTCGGATGCAGACAGACACAAAGACACGTAGCGCGCGAACACAACCAACAACGAGCGGGATGAGGGATAGACGAGGGGTAAGACAGTGGAGACGACATGCCCCCGTGACTGGTGGCCGCTGCGGCAGCGGCGGCGGCGGCTGCGGTAGCGGATATTAACCCCACGGACAACGAGTTCGTAGTAGATGGGTTAATAACAACCGTCAACCGTCGAGGGGCAAGCACAGCGTCCGTAACCATGACCGCAGCCAGTTGTGCGAACAAACGCCACAGCGTCACTGACTGACGATGAAGCGATTCTTCGGAACTTCTCTCTATCAATAAACGCAGATCAGAGATTACAGCCAAAAATAGAACGGACTCTAGCTCTACTAACCAACCAGACATTAGAAACCAGTTGCGTTGACAATTGCAGCCAAACAGGTGGCCGGCTTAATTCCTTCAAAGCTATTTTTCCGATGGTGGCGTTACAATGCGTGACAATCGGGTCGTTCGAAATTTGAATATCAGCTCTAAAGCCCCGCATCTACTCTTCGTGAACGTTAGCGATTGCAACGCAATTGAGGCCCGACGTATAGTGCACACAAATCGGACCTCAGTTGCGTTCTGTCTCTAGTTATCAATACGAACATAACAAACGTCCATATGCAGACACGCGGGCATATATAAATGTGCGTACTAATATTGTGTACGCATATGCGTATACACTGATAAGTCAGTACAGGCAGGGTGGTTAGTTACCCAGATCTTCCTACTCCTAGACAATACCCACCTTAGCTAGACGGGGGTTAGTAAGTAGTCGTTAGGTACGGGAGGACGCTGCTTCTCTCGTCGCTCGTCACGGCAGCTGTGTGTGTGCGTTGGAGGTGTGTGGAGAAACGCCTCCCCCTAACAGCGATATGTGTTTGACTGAATCATTCGGCGCGATCTCGTTGCTGCCTGTTCAAATGTCGACCGACCCCTTCTGCATTTGCGGTTTTGCATTGTCCCATTTGATCTGCTTTTTCAGATTGCGCCTCTATTGTTGTTGTTGTTGTTGTTGTTGTTGTTGTTGTTGTTGCTGTTGCTGCTGTTGTTGTTATTAATGTTGCAACTTTTTTTGTTGTTGTTGTTGTGCAGTCGCTGTTAGCGACTGTAACTGCTGCGTCTGCCTACCGGTAGTAAGTGAGGTCGACGACGCCGCTGGTGCACGTCACGCATTCTGTGTGCGCAACCGTGACCGATCGGCCGGCTGCGTCGCCGGCCATGTCGTCGCTGTCGACAAAGCGGACGGCTAAACAGATAAACAAAAAAGGAGACACAGAAAGAAAGAGACAGGGAGGCCGAGACAAACAGAAGACCGAGAAACGCGTCTTTTCTGTGGAGCCATCACCATCATAGTCCATTCGAAATCCGCCCAATCAAACCAAGCACACCACCAGCCACCATCATCATCATCAAACGGCGGCACGCAGCAATTGGCGGTGGTCGAGATGAGTGTCAAAGTCAAATCTCGTGTCTCCGTCAACGCACTGCGTGCGTTGGGGCGCGTCCATCACTGCAAATCACCACTGTCGGCGTGGCGAACTCTTATCATCAACAACAGGAACTGTTGTAATGCATAGCAGCAGCAACAACAACAACAACAACAACAACAACGGTTTTACCTCCCCTAACAATAAGAACAACAACAACAATGGCACCAATAATGCCAAAGCCAACAGAGTCAACAGCGCTAGGCTCGCCAGTGCAAGAGTTGCACAGAGGCTGCAGCAGCAGCACCAGGAATTTGGCAACGTCACGCGAGAACCTATGCGCACACTTAGTTAACTTAGTTAACTCAATATACGATATTCGATTTCGCTCTTTCTATAAATCCTGCTGTGAAACTCGAGAGCAAACCACTATTCGAGTCGCCGCTGAACCTAATACAAGCAAACGATGATTTTCTGGTAGGCACCAGCAGCAGCAGCAACAACGACAACAACAAGAATAAGAACAACAAAAATAACAACAAGTCGCGTGACGACGAAAGCAGTCGTAACAGCAAGTAAACTGTAACTACGAAGATCTTCGTTTCACTGTTTATATATATATATATATATATATACAGGTGAGTGATTTAAGGATACGTGAATAAATGAATCAAACGTCGGGTTAAAGGAGTACACACGAGTTAGTAAATCGAATCACCAACTCATATTCGCACGCGGTACAGATACAGTACGGCCACCAAAAAATAACAGACAGGAGCAAAGTATGTATAGATAGAGAGATAGAGAGGAAGAGGATAGATGAAGAGGAGCGGAGTTTTTAACAAATGCATTTTAGTTATAACATAATAAATGTTTTCAGACTGCAAGAAGGAAAACAGGACAGGTTTACTCGCAACGCTTCTCGCGACGATTGACTCGGGAACGCGGCTGCGCGTCGCTCCATATCGCCCGCCACTCCCGCGATAACGCAGTACGGGGACGGACTGACTATGACTGATGACAAATGACTCAGTCACTGACTACACGTCTGTACGACGGCAAGGCCAGCTGGAACGGCACTAACTATAATAACAACAACAGAGCCAACTTTTACTACTACTACAACAACAACAACAATTTCTAGACCAAGCGACCAACGACAGCAATAGTGATGAATATGATGATGATGATAACTAGAGCAACGAACGTTGTTGAGCAATAATAGCACAAACGGCCACTAGGATCAGCCGATGACGAGGTCAAGTTAGGGGGCATGATGGAACACGCCTATGATGGAGAAGATGAGGAAGAGGAGGTGGCGGCAGCGGCCGCGTCGGGTGGATAACTGACTAGATAGAACAGCAACAACAACAGCAACAACAACAGCAGCAGCAGCAACAACCGCAGACAATAACAGAGCTTATGAAGGGGGCCTATGACAACGCCTATAATATAGCCGGAGTGAGGGCGGTGGCCAAGGGGGCGGCGGTAAGAACAGCAACAATAATGACAACAACAACAACAACAGCAACAACAACAACAACAGCAACAACAACAGCAACAACACAACAACAACAACAACAACAACAACAACAGCAACAACAGCAACAAGCACTGAACATCGTCATCATCATCATCAACATCATCATAATCAGGCAACGCCAACTAGCAACCTCAAAAGCAAGCAGCAGAGAACAGAACGCTTAGCTTACCTCAACTTAGCCCCTCACTCAACCCATCACATCCACCTCCAGTCCCCTTCCACTTCCCGCCCGCCTCCCACTACTCCATCTACTCGCGGACGGACCGGCAAGCCGTCGTTTTATTCCGCCACAATTAGTTCACTAATCGTTCGGCTTCATATGCGGACAGCGGTAAGCGAGCGATAAATATCTTAGTCGCATTTGGCAAATCCACATCCACATCCACAAAGCTGGCGGCAGAAGCTCTGTACGCTATTACGGACGGTTGATGCTGGACGAAGAGGACGACACCGTGACGTTTGGTTTCCGGTCTCTCTCTCTTAATTTAGCAGCGATGATTATCGCCGAATTAATCGCCTGACACTGGAGACAAGTTAGAAACAACAACAACACAACAACAACGACGACGACGATGACTAAACAACAACAACAACGAGCAACAGCAGCAACAGCGCGTGTACATACGCAGACGATACGAATCTAAACACGCCGTACCTAGTCAGCTGCGTATCTCTGTTACTCGAAATGTCGTTAGATCATGTTCATCATCAAATTCTAGGTATTAGGACAGACAAGTCGCAGCTCGTCGCAGGCAGAACCGTCGTCAAGGTTGGTTCCTTCCGGTCAAGACGAGAGAGTTAATCGAGCTCCGCTCGCCTACGACCATCGCCCTGGAAACAATGGCTCACTGGAACCGTGGTCGGATGGGGAGATGGAGGACGACGATGACGACATCGACAATTACACGCTAGCAGGACAACAATAACAACAGAAGCAACGGCAAAACAACAACAACAACAACAACAACAACAAGCCTACCACTCTTAGCTCACCTATAGTCGCTTGTATCATCATCATTATTGTATTGGCGTAAAGCGGTCAAGCAACTCAAGCCAAGTTAGCAGTCAACTGACCCTGCACGAAGGCGACCCTGCTCTCTCTGTCTCTGTGTTGTTGCTGTTTCTATTGACGGCATTGCTGAGATAGCGGTGGCGCTCGTTGGGGTTGCTAATGCAGTTTTTACCCTCATTGCTTATGCTGTTGTTATTGTTGTTGCGGCGGCTGCTGTTGCTGTTGCTGCTGCTACTACTAGTGTTTATGTTGTCATTTGTGAGATTTGTTGTTATGCGTATACATGATGGTATTGTCGGCGTCCGTCTACTTGGTGTTGAAGTTGCTTGTTACGACATGTCTCACGTTGTCATGCGTTGTTATTACATTGTCATTACGTTTCATCAATTTGATGCCAACGCCCCTCACAGCCTCCCTATGCTCCTTTTTGGCATTGATATCTTCCCATCCAACTCGGCTCGTTATAAACATACATCGTTTTTTCACTCGTGCTCATTCGCTTCATTGTATCGAACGAACGAACAAGCTGCTGTGCGCAACTGAGGAACGAAATAGAAGAAATGACGCTCAACAAATGTGAGCGTAGGCACAAGATACGATCGACCGTAGATAGCCTGGCAGCGGGCCTGTAGATTTATCGAGTGTGAAACAAGGCGAAAAGCAGTCTCGTGGACGTAAAAAACTTTAGATTTCTCAGATTCATTGTCATACGTGCCCATCCTTCGGAGTTGTCGTCAACGTCACTTATGGTCCCAGCATGCCAGGACCAGGTGCAGGCAGACAACACCAAGCAGATTCTCTAGAATCAAAGATATTTTTAAGGAGGTTGTTTTTAATTCTAGACTATCCTCGTTCACCTACGGGCTTGGAACTTAACCTGAGATAGATCTTCAATGCACCGAAGGCCAGACGTGTTAAGATACCTAGAGTTTCCTCAACAGTCTTGACTTGTGGCAGCATGGCCGCTGACTCTCAGCGGTATGGTTTATCATCTATTCTCAATGAGCGTCGCGCACTAGTCCCCTAGACCACGCCGGTACAAGACCGCCACAAGCAGAATCTCTGGCAATAGGCAACTGAACACTGTGATAGTGAAATACTGTGCGTACGCTACGCGATTCGAATGCAATTGACAGCTGAGTTCTGAGTTGAGTCGAAACGCGTAGTCGCAAAACAAAATACATCTCATCGGCCCTCATCAGCAAGCTAATAAAGCTCGAATAAGTTTACAATAATGTACGCTCACACAAAGCCGTAGCAGCTAGTATTCTTGCATGCGTCATTGTGCACACAGTACACATTGACTAGAATACTGGCTGCGATAACTACAGTGACGATAAACCCAGTTATAAGGGACGCACAGGCTTTGTCGTGTCATTATGTTACTGAATTGAATGAACAACTTTATTTAATAATATCACTGAATTTATGTACATCACAGTAGTAACGCATAAAAAAACACTTGACCATCGATGTTACCACTAGCGTCGGACTAAGTACTCATCATTTGATTTCTATAAACATACCACATGGATACATATAGACTTGGCAAATTAGGCAAATGTATACAATCTGATACAAATATAAGTTTTGAACTTTTTCTTCTAAACCATTATTTGGATTATTTCAACTTAATTTCCACCAACTTCTATACATTTGTTCAGACAATGGATCCATTCATCGAAACAATCGCGCTTTTCGATATTTTCTAGCTCAACCGCGGCGGCTTCGAGCATCGATTCGCGTGAATCCAAACGTACTCCTCTCAAATATTCTTCGAAAAGTAACATAAATAGCACGATGCAAAATCGGATAAATAAGCTGGCTGCGCCACCAGCGTGGGTCCAGATGCGAGAAAGAAGAAAAGCCTTGCTGCCACCAAGGTCGGTATATTTGGCAGTATACCCAACGTTCGAAACTGTACAACCTTCTTCCAGTTCGGCCATGGCCACTATTTCTCCTCCTGGAGAAGAAGATTTGGTGCTCACTACCTTGCCAGCCAACCGTTACCGCTTCACTTTTGTGGTGGAGGCGCCCCAATGCCTGATCACTGCGAGCTCTGAGACTTGAATCAGAGACTTGGTCATACCCATGCGCCCAAATCTCAGCACATTTTTTTTTATGATACCGCCTTCTCCAGGCGGCAAATTGGACGGTAAATTCAGCAATTTCTCGTTGAGCTTAAATTTCCTATAATTACGCAAAACAATAATTAAGGACATTTTGCAAAAAAAATATCGCCCGTGTCTGTGCATAGCGCCTCCAGAACAAAAAGAGACCGGTCGACTCCTGTCGAATTCTATCAGAAATTCTCGAGCCGAGGTTACTCTTTTTGCTATGGGAGTCTAGGGATCTTAAATATGCTTGTACACGTATATATATATATATATATATATATATATATATATATATATGTTTTTTTGCGAAGCAACGATACCGCAATGTCCCAATTTTAGTTACAGTGCTTCGCCGGAAGCTCACCGTAGCCTGCCCCCTTCACGATCGCTGACGGTTCGTCGTTCGCGCGTATAGACGCGCACCGACCGAGAGACGCCAAGACAGAGAGTGCCGAGAGTTGCCCCAATGCGCTTCAAGTCAAGCATAACGTGAAAACTAGCACAACCAGTGTGCTGAACAGTCGATGTGATATTTGTGAGTTCGTGAACGAGCACTACAGCAGCTATGACTACGCCGGTTACTAAACTTCCCCTTCTGCTGCTGCTGCTGCTACTGTCAGGACAGTCGCTATTTGTATCGTATTGCTGTCTCATCATCATTTTAAGTATCATCATCACGAAGAGGTGCAGCAGCACCGTCCCTATCCCCAATAACTGAAGCAACAGCAACGGTAATACCAGCAGCACCTTCATCGGTATAATACAGCAGCCGTAACCAGTTGCTGACAAGAGGTACAATCCCCGTAAAGGTCCTCTCTCTCTCATTCTTTATGTTTCTCTCTCTATTTCTCTCTTAACTTGTTACCCTCCTACCCTAGCGTACAAACACTAAAGCAGCAGCAGCAGCAGTAACAACGACATTAACCAGGAAAACTTCAACAACACCAACAACAGCAACGACGACAACAACAACAACAACAACAACGACAGTTCGTGCAGCTTCTTCGGCCTGGGTTCGGCCAGTTGTAACAGCACTCGCAGAGTCGTCGTGGAAAACTAGTCGTCGTAGTGGAGGGACTCTGCATCGTCGTGGAGTAATAGTCGAATCGAGGTATACGTATACAACACCACGCAGAATAGGCGCCGCAGAATACATAGTAAGCCAGCAGCAGCAGCAGCAGCGGCAACGACAGCCGACAGTTGGACAGATGGACGGAAGGATGGACCACGTCGGCTAGACAGAACCAGAGGCGAGCGGCGGCGGCGGAGGCGGCGGCGCCCGCAGAAGCAGCAGAAGAAGAAGCCGCAACAGCGACAACAGCTGCTCGATATATAGATAGATAACCTTCGATAGACGCGAAGATCGAAACTCTTCACTAGACTAGGTAGTGAATGATGGAGACACACGGCGACGGCTGGTCCGCTATGCAGAGCGACATAGAGGGAGGAAGAGATAGTGGGAGTGAGGAGGAGGGGGAGGAGAGTGCGAGAGATGGGGGTATGAAACGAGAAGGGGTGCGAAGCAGAGGAAGACGGAAGAAAGCGGGACAGCGGGAAACAGCTCACATCTGCCCTTGCTTGGACCTCTCTTTACGTTATCCCCCGCCACGCTCCTCTCCCAGAACTAGTAGTAGTAGGAGCAGCAGCAGTAGCAACAATACCAACAACAACGACAGCAGCAATAACAACAACTACAACAACTGCAACAACAGTAACAATATCAAAAGCACCAACAAAGACAACAACAACAAAAGCACCAGCAACCACAACAACCACAACAAAGGCACCAACAACAACAAAAGCTCCAACAACAACAAAAGCTCCAACGACAACAGCAGCAGCAGCATCAGTACCCCCAGATAGGTCGCCAGGTATTTCGTTCTACTACCACCGTTGTTTTCTTCCTACCTAAGTAGGCTACCTGCCGCCTAGCAGTTACCTAGGTACCTACTGCCTCATCACCACCACTATCATCATCATCGCCGGCCGCGACGCAATGACAGAGCGGCCGCTACGCCAACGGTCGCCGTTGCTGCCGCAGTCACTGTCTGTCCGTACGTCCGTCCGTCCGGCCGGCTGTGTATCGTAGTCATAGGTGTCTCGTCTGATCCGGACGCGGACGGAACGGACGGCTTGAGGGGTGTTTGGTGAGAGCGGGGGGAGAGGGGGGCTGAGGGTGGACGGTTACGAAGGAAGACTACAGTCGTCGCCAGACTACAACTACTACAGCAGCTAGCGTTCAAGCGGGCGAGCGGCCGGTGGTTTTCGTCCATCTGGCTGCTCGCTATCTTCGCTCACTCGGTACCTCAGTACCTCGGTCGCTCCCTCCCTCCCTCACCCTCTCACTGGCCGCCCACTGGTCCCTCATAGAGATGTGCAGAAGTAAGAAAAAAAGGCGCATCATCGCGCGTCGCCTTCACCCAACACCACTACGCGCTCATCCCAATCGAGCGGATGAGCCAATCACCACCACCTACTGATGGACTGACTGACTGAGTGACCAACAGGCTGAATGACTGAAGAGACACAGAGAGATTGTCGTTGGTGACTCAGTGAAAACGAGAGAGAAAGAGGGAAAAGGAAAATGAGAGAACAAAATGTAGTACTACTACTACGACTACGCGAATCTTGTAGTTTTCGTTGTCAACATCATCACCACCACCAAAATAATAATAATAACATTCATGATGATGATGATGATGATGATGATAATAATAATAATAATAATAATAATAATAATAATAACAATCGCCATCACCACCACCACCACCATCATCAAATCCGTCATTGTTTGTGGATTCGACGTCGTAACTTTTTCTACTTCTACTGAAGCAGCAGCAGCAAATGAGTGAGTGTCATAGAACTGTTGGTGCGGCCATCTCCGGTGGGGCTTTACCTTGACCCTGGTAGTATTTTGAGTGGCAATTCACGTTGAGGCAATTTACGGCCACGGAGAAATCTGTGTCTATACGGGCAACGTATTGACGACGACGACGACTTGACATACTGTAGCGCAAATGCGAGTTCGCTTCGATTCGTGTCGAACTCCACTGCGACTTATTCGAGTATTCGTTCAAAGGATTAAATAATCGGACAAAAACGATAGAAAAATAAACACAAGCCGTAACTGGCTCGATTACACACAGTGCCACTACAACCTGACAGTCGCTGACAATCTGACTAATGTCGGTGAAATTTTAAAAATCGCCTTAGGCCTCTATATCGCTAGCATAGTAGGAGGCGACAGCAACAAGAACAGCAAGAGTAATCACACATTACGTAAAAACAGCATATGTATGAATGAATATATATTAATGTTGTCTTTATTGTATGTGCGTGTGTATGTATCTACATATTCATCTGAATGTCTTTCATTTGTGCGTATGTCTCTGTATATATATATATATATATATATATATATATATATATATAACTGTATGTAATGCTGTACCTCACGATTAAATATATAATACCTGCATATAGCGTTATATAGATATGTATGTGTATACACAGGCGTTTCTAACGATAGAGAACCTTTCGTCCAACATGTGAAAAGCTTCCGCAGGCGATTGCTTCCTTACTCAAATGTATGTTGTCTCTGTTAGCTGGTCAATTTGTGCTTGCTGACCACACCTATATGATTAAATGAATATTGATAACAAGATTGATTTCAGTCGAAACTTGAGATAGATGGTATGTCTACGGCATGAACGGCACAGTGATGTCACATTACAATACTTTTCGACGCAATCCGTTCGCTCCGGCAACGCGGTAATTGCCTACAAGTTATTGAAGTCTAACAATTTATATTTGCTAATCAACTCGGATTGGGAATACGAGAGTTAACAAGCCGGCATATCAGTTAAATTCTGCAAAGTGTTTCTTGAATATTCACCCAACTTTATATATATATATATATATATATATATATATATAACTATCGCATCATGCCTGCTAACCGCCACCTGTTAATGAGAACACGACGAATACAGACGAGTAAGTAATGGTAAGTAGCTCAAAATATGTCAGTGTCCTATTTCCGAGTCAACCTGTTATCGCCCAAGAAAATGTACGCACTTTCTATTGAGTTTATGCTTTTTTAGTCAGCCTGTTATCGTCCTAGAAAATGTACGCACTTTCTATTGAGTTTATGCTTTTTTAAAGGCTCTTAAATATTTTAAGAAGTTATTTTTCATTCTAGACTATCCTCCGTCTACCGGTACGGGCTCAGAATCGCCATGCGGCATATCTTCAATCCACAGAGGGCCGGACATGTTGAGATATCTAGGGTTTCCCCAACAGCATTTCTTGTGGCAGCAGCATGGCCGCTGACTTTGAATTTATGCCTGAAAAGAATATACCGTGCCGTACTGACGTCACAATGCACCGTTAGCCTGTTTGTTTCCCTTAACGTTAGCATTCTGACATTATTTTTATTCGACCAATTTTAGTATTGCTAGCAAGCCTATTTTTTAATATGAAACCATGCTAGCATGACCTAAGTAAATTGGAATGTTACTTATGAAGCTAGACTCGAGCAAGCTAAGAAAATTAGGCACAGAACACAAATCATGCTCAAATCATTACCAGTATTAACATCATACTAATCATACACGTCGTCAGTGCGATTGTTATAGTTACCCTTTCGCGCCCTAACCCATTTGTCGAGAGCGAGTTACGACTCATACAAGCTATCATGATTGGCGTGACATGTGAGAATGTTGCGTAATCGCGTGGGTACTGTTACGTGGGGACCTGTTCGATTCGTGTGGGAAAAAGCGCGTATGTGTGTGTCTCTCGATTCGTGTCGATGAGTATGCGTGAGCGGACTGTGGTATATAGCAACCAACAGCAAACAATAGCTGTACATATACATATGCTTAACATACGCAAACAATCGTTCCAACATCAACACCAATGCCCTCGGTGTGCAATTTTCACAGAGCTGAATTCATATTCACCACAAAATGTTCTTTTACCTTCATCCACTTCCCCGGTTCCGCTGATGCAGAGGAGACGCGTGACTTTCTTCGATAACGTCATCTTGTTGTCGTTGTCGTCGTCGTCTTTCTCCCCCTGTTCTCAGTTGTTCCACCGTTATTGTTGTAGCAGTTGTTGTTGTTGTTGTAGCTGCCTCTTCTTTTTCCTTTTCTGTTTCGTTACGATTTCCCCCGCAGCTGATATTGTCTTCGTTGCTTCTGTACTCACTTCAGGCGTTCTTTTGCTTAGTAGTTCTGTTATATACATTGCAGCTGCAGCTCCAGCAGCTGCTATTGTTGCTATTGTTGCTACTGTTGTTGTTTATGTCCTGTCGTTGCTGTTGTTCTAGCGGCGGTGTGTCCTGCTGATATGTTGTTCCGTCGCAATGCTGATGGTGTCAGCCAGATGAACCGTCGTCAATGAAGGCCGTTGTAGCAGGACGGCGCGGTGAGCCGTCCTCAAAGTCGCGGTGCCAGAGATTGCCGCCAGCAACAACGACAACAACCTACTCCTACAAGCTAATACATTGATCACAATTTCTACGACAACGAAAACGACCAGTAGCGAACGACTGGCGCTCGTGAGGACACCGTTGTTGGCCACGCATACGCTGCTGCTGCTGCCGCCATCGTATCGATGTCGATTCTGTGCGTGTTGTCAGGACAGGAACGAGCAGGAACAGAAGGGCCAAATTGCTTCATTTCACAATTCGTAGCGGCCGTAGCAGGAACAGCGGCGGCAGCATCAACAGCATCAGCACCAACAGTTAGAACCGTAGCATCAGCTACAGCAACAACAATAACAACAGCTCCGCGTGACATCGCGGCGCAGGTTCGTTGAGCGCGCGAATCCTCTACAAACGCAAGCAGTGGTCATTCTTAACATTGTTGTTATTCTTGTTTTTGTTGTTGTTGTGGTAGCAGATGTCGTACGAGATTGCACCGCAGGTGTTGCAAGAGTGCGCCCTCTGACCGTGGTGAAATGTCAACGTGAGGCGCAATCAATCGAATAGAATAGACAGGCGCAGCTGAGTTGTTAACAAAACAAATCAACTTCAGGCAACAAGTAAGACTTCTCGTTGCCGTTAGTGTTGTATTGTTGTCGATGTTGATCCTGTTGTTGTTGACCTTGTTGCTGTTGTTGCTGTTGTTGTTGTTGTTGATCTTGATCTTGTTGCAGCCATCATTACTGCAATCTCCCCACTCTGTCACGCGTGTAAAGCAGTCACGCAGTCACGTTCAGTGCAACACTCAAGCGGTCACTTGCGGTCTTCTGCTGATCGGGCACCATTGCAACACAATAGCGTTGTGGCTGTTCTGTTTGCTGTATTGTGTCTCTCTCTCTCTCTCTCTCTCTCGTTTGTTCAGCTGCTGTACAAACAGCACTTTCGTAAATGAGTCGACCCCAGATTCGCACAGCAAATACGCATCGTTTCCGTTTCGGTGGCACGCTATTCTACGTCAAACAAACAATGACTTCGCAGCAGGACGAGCTCACGCGGTGACATGCTGTCTCGAGAACGATGTGCAGCACATTCAGTCAACTTAATGTAATTAATTACACCACAACAACAACCACAACGACGACGACGGCAACAATCACGTTACGAACAAACTTAACTTAAACACCGGCGGTCGTCAAACTGCGTCTCTAGGCGATGTAATCCAATTCTTGCCATGCTATGATATCAAGACGCTACGAACATTAACCACGACACCGCGGTGGTGGCGGCGCGGCCGAAAAACGGAGTGTTAGTGTCATCACAAATATGTGATGTTCGAAAACAAGTTGTTTGCAGGTAGTAGTAGTAGTAGTATCCGAGCGTAGAAACTGGTCGTAGTAAACAACACAAGCTGAGAGATAAATCGATATTGATCACACACAAAACACCACCACCATCACCACAACCACCATCACGATCAACAACAACTATAACGGCAACTATCACAGCAAAAACAACTACCACAACATTCACGTTAAAAACAACAACATCCACGTTAAAAACAACAACAACAACAACAACAAATAGCAAAAACGACACACAAAATATGAAGCGGAACACCAGCGACGTGTCGGGCGTGTCCAGTAGCGCTCGGCGATGGTTAGCAGAGAACTTGAGGAATCATTTGAACGGCGGCACCATGAACGCCACAACCACCTGTGGTGTTATGTAGTAGCAACTGTAACTTCAAACGCCGACGGCATGAATACGACGAGCCAGCTGCAAGCATGCAATGTCAGCAACAACAACAACAACATCTCATGTGTGTATCTTTATCACAGGTTGTTGTCGTCGTCTGCGGAGGATCTTCATATCATCCTCATGACGATGAGAGCAGAATGAGGATGAGGATGAGGATGGTGGTCTCGACAACGTGTGTTCCGATCCTCGACACATCTGCCTATGTGTCTGTCTATGGCCGAATACTGAGGGGATAATTGCTGACTGGGCGAACAGTGCTACTTGCTGCTCGTCTCGCTCAACTCAACAACTCAAACAAGACAAATTCCTATCCCACAGCAACAACGGCAACGACGACAATCGCAACAACGGTGACGAACTTTAAAACCAGCGATAATACACGCCGGTCTTGTTGTTGTTGTTGTTGTTGCGGTTGTTGTGTTTGTTTCTTTTGTTGTTGTTGTTGTCCTATTGTTGTTGTTGTCGACGTTCTTCTTGCAGTTCACCGTTGTTCCCTGCGTTTGCCCACGCAATTAGAAGTGGCCGCCGCAGTGTCGATTCCGTTTCTCATGAAGGAAACCTCAAACCCGTTTCAAAGCAGCAGTAGCAACTGCAGCAGCAGCAAGACAATGCAGACGACAACGGCAAAGCCTGTCATGCAACTTGCAACGCACAGAAGAAAAAAACCCGCCACCGGCCACTCGTCATCGGGTCGAGTTTGGTGGGAGAGAATTTGAGAGGCGACACAACACCGACATGCTGTCGTTCCCTCCACAGGACAACCGCATCATCATCATCATTCGAACACAGTCTAGTCTAGCCAGCAGGAGACAGCGACACACTCAACCACCGCAGACTCAACTCAACGTGGTGGATTATGACAACGATAACGACAACAACAACAACAATAAGAACTGCAACAACAACAGCAACAAAAGCAGCAGCAGCAGCAGCGGCGGCGGCTGTAACAACAACGGTCACTATAACATTAGCGGCTTCAACAACAACAACATCAACGAGTTGAGTCGCCTGGCGCCACTAGCAGTTCATCGCAATTATCCATTCACTCGTCCACGTTTGCATACTCCGTCTGTTCCTTGTTGTTCTTGTTGTTGTTGCTGTTGTTGTTGTTGCTGTTGTTCCCAGCTGCAATTCCTTGTTGTTGTCTCTGCTGCGGTTCTCTATTCGCCCTGTTACTCATTCACTTGCGGAAACACAGCGGACAGAGTGGAAAGATGCGAATATCATTGACAACACAATAACAACAACAACAACAACAACAACAGCAGCAACGTCGTCTCTCTTTCTACGATGATTCTAGCTAGTCCGTGTAGCCGTAGCTAGTCGTAAGTTGCAGTGCCGTGCTAGCAGTCTCCTCTGGCATCCAGCAAGATCTCGTTCCAATGCAAGCGCATCACACAACCGCCCAGTCCAGTCCAGCGTAGCAGCAGAGTACAGCCTTCATGGGGCTTCGTTGCAGAGTACAGCCAGCCTTCATTGGGCTTCGTTGCAGAGTATAGCCTTCATTGCAGAGTACAGCCTTCATTGGGCTTTATTCGTTCGTTCCGTTCGTAGGTAGACAAATAGGTGGTAGGTAAGGCGTCGGGAAAAAGCTACGGCGACCGCAGAGGACGAAGGCACTTCACTTCTGCTACGCTAGCCAGTAGTAAGTAGCCACTGCAGCAGCTTCTGTTATTGATGGCAAAGTTGGTGTTGTTGTCGTTGTAGTACTCGTCGCCGTTGTTGTTGCTGCTGTTTTTCTTCATATGTTGTTGTTGTTGTTGTTTTTCATCTGTTGTTGTTGTTGTTGCTGCTGTTCTTCTTCATCCCTTGTTGTTGTTGTTGCTGTTGCAGAAGTTGTCTTCGCATGTTCCGGCACCGGCACTTCTTCGTCATCACCGCTTCGGCGACCGTCACTGTCCGCTGTGAGTCCGTCGGCCGTTGGTTGGTGGTTGGTGGTGGTGCATTGAAGAAAGCGCCCGCGTTTACTTCGCGCTGGATGATGTCAGCAACCGCCGAAGTTACTAGCGAGCGGAGCGGGGCGGGCGGCCAGTGTCCTGGTGGTGGTGGTGGTGGCCGCAGCCGCAGGGGGGACGGTCGTGTTGAGAGGGGAAAGGTAAAGCGAAACAGAAACTACAGCTCACAGTGGCGGGCGGCGCTCACGAAACGAAACGAAAAAAAATACGGCCCAGGCGGCAGTTCCAGCAGAAGAATTGACTTCTGCTACTCCTGCACTAGAGATAGAAACTTATCGGTGGTAGCGGTGGAGCATCAGCAGCAGCAGCAGCAGAACAACTACAACAACAATACAACAACGACAGCAACAACATCACCCTCGTCGCGGTCGTCGTCATCATCGTCATCTGTAGAGGATGAGAAAAGGTGGGGTCGAGGCAGTCGGCGGAGAGCAAAAACAGTGCACTGCAATTGTTGCTGGACTTCTGTTGTTTAGTAGTTGTAACTTCCGAAGTAACTTGCATCCATCTACCTGTATATCTATCTATCTATCTGGTCATTCGTGGTTAGATTCGCAAGAATATATCATCATCATCATCGTCACAGCACAACATTCGAACACAGTTGCGGCATCATTCGAACACGGTTAGCGACTGGGTTGGCCTGGGCTGGTCAGCTCCGGTCGCTCGCTGCTGCGACCATGCCCGCTTTTGCTGACTGTAGCTAACAAGTGTCAAAGTGCGCTTCTCTGCACAGGAGGAAGACGCAGGAGCTAGAGCGGGGAAGCAGGCATTCGATTCAGTGGAGAACGACTACAAACTGTACTGGTTGTACTCGCCGCATCTCTGTCCAACTACCTGTCCGCATGCCTGCCGGGTTGGGCTATTTCTTAATGGTTGGGCTCGTTGTTTCTAGTGCCGGTAGCAGCGCGCAACTTTCGTTTCCGTACTGCACACGCGCAGGCATTAGTGCAGAAGTTGTTGTTGCTGCTGCTGCCGCCACAGAAGCTGGACGAGTAATGGTTACGCGGGTTAATGCTGAGTGAACGAGGAATCAGTCAGTATTCGTCATCGGTTCGTTGGTCTGTTCCTCCGGCGGCCGGCCATCCGTCCGCTTGTTTGTTAATTTGTTCTTTTCTAGTTGTAATTGAACGTGGTCGTATTGGCGGCCCGTCCGCTTCTTGTTGGAGGAGCAGGCGAGTACTCTCGGCCTGATACACTAACTAGAGTTTCTATGTGTCTCTGTGTATTAAGGTCTTGTAGTATCTGTGAGTGTGTGTGTGTGTGTGTCGATGTCTATTGGTGTGTCTATGGATGTGGGTATAGGACGAGCGGGGAAGCAACTGTCGTAACGTCCGCGTTTTCGCTGGCTGCCCGCCTTTCTCGTCGCTCTCGCCCTCACCGGCACTGTCCCTCGCACGATTTCCTCCTCACTCTCGAGACTCACTCCCATCCGTCGGCTCGCTTGGCGCTCGACACCGCTCTCTATTTATTGTTGTTGTTGTTGTTTATTGTAATTGTTGTTGCTGTTGCTACAGCAGCGGCGCGTCTTGCTCACACCCATAGAGGGCGCTGGCAGCAATTATTGCCGCCGCCACCGCCGCAGCACACACTATAGTCGGTTAACAACTATACATCCACACATATGCACTCATGGTACTCGTTGGTATTACGGGCTGCGTAATGCGCATGGTCTACACAGCAGCAGCAACAACAACAACAACAGCAGCAGCAGCGACAACAACAACAACTTTACGAGCGCCACAACTTCAACCTCAACGTTTTCAACAGCCAACAAAAGATACCATAGCAACGGAGTGGTCGTTGTTGTTGTTGTTGGTATTGGCGGTTGCGGCAGTTGTTATTATTGTTGATCATTTTCATCTGCTACTGCTGCTGCTGCAGTTCTCTCCACTTCCCTCTCTCGTGCGACCTGCGGCCGTTTGGTTCAACTATAAAGACGACAGCGACTTTCGACACTCTGCCACCTGGCGGCACCTGGCCGAAACTTCGTCCTAAATTCGCCGTCACCTTAAGAACAAGCACTGTGGGGAAGGCGGTGGAGTTGGCGATGACGACAGTCATTGTCAGTGATGGTGGTGTTATGATGATAATAATGGTAATGTTGATCATCATGAGAGAGAGAGAGAGTTCATAGCGAACTCGTCCGTCTCGCCAGCAGGGTGTCTCCGTCTGCAGACAGCAGCGGAGACGGGGAATAGAGAAGAAGACGAGGAGGAATAAGCCCGCCGCCTGCTTGCGGGGGGGGGGCAGCTGTCGGAAGTTTCACCGGAAGTTCGTTAATTCCGTTTTTCTTTCGGCTTAGTAATAATAATAATAAAAATCATCATCATCAACATCGTATTTACGGTTGTCATCGCAGGATTGTTGTAGCTCGTACAGCTCAAACGAATTAATGAATGAAGGACACAACAAACTGGGGTTGTTGTCGTAGTAGAATAGAACTTTGTTGCGGTCGATATGTAATTAAATTGTATCCGAAGATACTTACTATCCGAAGAACACTATATATATATATATATATATATATATATATATATATATATATACGTACAAAAGCGACGACAGTATTATGCCGTAAAACAGTGTTTTTTCATGTTATTCTACCGCTTGTTATCGTTGCTATTGTTGTTGCTGTCATTTTGTGTGTTTGCTACACGCATAGTAAAACAAATGCAAATGAAGTACAAATAATGATGACAATAATCAAAGTTATAATAATATATAGATAGTAGTAGTAGTAGCAGCAGCAGTCGTTGTAGTGGTGATAAATGGTTGTCCTTCCTCAAGCTAATAATGATCAGCATCTAAAATGTGCAACGAGAAGTGCAAATCATCTTGTGTGCGACGTTAAGCAACCGCGCAATACTAACTGCTACTGTCTGCTAAGATAAGCGTATGCATGTTTTACTACAGCATATTAACAAAAATAACCATGCTCACAGCCACGACGACAGCAACAAACACGATGACAACAACAGCGAAACAACAGAGAATTACATCGGTGATGGCTAAAACAGGTAGCTGTAGTTATTCTTGTTGTTGTTTGGCAGTTGTTATTGTAATAAGGGGTGCTCCTTGGCAAACGAGACAAAAAAGCCTCTTTTCTGTCTGTGCTTCGTGGTCGTCATCGTCATGGGGAAACGACTTGGAGGAGGGGGCTGGTGCAGTTGGGGGGGGGGGGGGGTTGTCGAGGACCTCGTGAAGGAAACTAGCTAGACTGAAGACGGTCATATGAAGATAGTGCTCTGTCTGACAATAGGCAACAAACACCATACCGGCGACGACGACGACGACGACGACGACGACGATGATGGACGCACCACCAGCTACCCAACCAGGCAACACACTGGCGAGGATACGGGGCAGTCAGTGACTTAACGTCGAGTTCCTCCTACCAACGGAACGGTGCCGTCATCATCATCATCATCACCACCACCACCACCACCACCGTGGCATCGAGGTGTTCAATTCAAAAAGCCAGCCATTATGCGACGAAAACGCCTGAATCTGCTTGCGCACTAGCGTAGGTCCACGCAGTATCGAGAGCAACCAACTATAAGAGCCAGTAATTCACTTGTTATCACTGTTGTTGTTGTTGTTGTTGTTGTTGCTGCTGTTGTTGTTGTTGTTGTTGTTGTTGTGATTGTTGTTGCTGCTATTGTTGTTGTTGTTGTGTTACTGTATGTGCGCAATTGCTTGTCTTGTCGCCGTTGCTGTTGCGGCTGTTTTTATTGTTGTTTCGGTTACTTCTTCCTGATGACGTCGTTAACGCTACTGATGTCGCAGCCGCTGCCTTCGCCGTTGTCGTTGTCGTCGTCGTCGTCTTCCGCAGATGTGCTGCGTTTATCATGGCCTGCTTGCAAATGAAGGACTCTTCATGTTGGATGTTGTTTTTGTTGTCATTATAATTATCGTCATTGCTGGAATTGTCGCACAGGTATATATACATACACGCACGCTATATATATATATATATACGGACAATTCTATTTGTTAACCACCCGAGTGTTTGTGTGTGGGTGACCCGCTGGTAATCTTTGTCACGTTCACACCATAAATCTGTCTTTATCTCTTTGTTCTCTTCGCTCTTCCTTGATCTCCCGTGGTTCTCGTCTTCTTCTTCTTCTTGTTTCTCCTTGTTGAACTTAGCAACTGGCGCAGGTAACCAACCCGGGCGAGAAACTCGAAAATGCATCTACAGTTCAAGAAATCAAGTAGGTGTAAGCGAACGAGGGTACTTCTAGGCACCCCTGATTCAAGGCTCGTGGAGCCCCAGGGAACCCGTTCCAACGAGCGCTTAGTGAAATCACTTACACTGTTTTGCTGTCATTCTGTCTCTGCACGCCACGTTGTACAACTCGCCCGAGTTCCCGAGCCAAAGAGGGCAAAGCATTTCAGTCGTGTCGCACTCTTCGAGCTATCCGAGTGGTCCGCCACTCCGGATGTCGGATCAAAGAAGTCAAGTTTCTGATGAATGACCCACGCACGTAACTCTTGCTTTACCGGTGCGTTCCACCCTCATACCATATAATGCCGGTAATATTATCAACGCAATCGTCATCACGGTCGCCGTACAACACCGCAACAAAGAGAGATATTCATTCGCTTACAATATCCACCTATAGTTCCACCAGACGTGATGTTCTGATACGGCGATACCAATCTGCCTCGCCCTTTCAATACGCAAGGGTCACACCTGGCATCTCATCTATTACTGCGTTCAACTTCTTCCAAAGGCCGACGGGCACAATGAACTTCTCAATGTAATCATAGTAATAGTAGCAGTTAGCAAGTAACCGCAAATATCGATTCACTGCTGTTTTGTGATGTATGTATATATACATATAAATATATATATGTATATACATACATCACAAAACAGCAGTGAATCGATAAGTAGTCGCCATTCAGTTTTAATAAGCGGATTAGCTCCAAATTGGGACACTGCTCGAGACATAATTCGTCGTCAACATCCAGACTTGTCTATCTAACACCCGTTACTAACACCCTTCTTTTACTACTACACTGTAATAGCTCAGTGTCTGTGGTATCTTGTTCTCCTGGTCACCTGGACCTGAGCACGGCAACGGTATACGCCTTCATCCTGTACCTGCGTAGATATATATATATATAATGGCTAAAATATATTTATTCTCGGAAGAAAAAGATATATACCCTCGTGCAACGACCTAAACCAGCTTAATCGACAATGCTAGTGAAACTTATTGTTTCCATCACATATAGCGTTGACAGGCACAAACACTAAGGGCCGCGCACCATAGTGTAACGTCGTTTCTAACGCAAAAGCGATAGTACAATACATAGGTGAGCCGTACATCCGGCCTTGTCTGTCTAATACCCGTTACTAACAGCCTATCTTTACTACGCTGTACACAGCCCGGCGTGAAAGTCTGTGGTGTCTTGTTCACCTGAACATGAAACACTGTCCTCACATAAAGTTACACTACATTGGCCGTGGGCAGGAAGCCACCACATAGGGACGCTCACATAGAAGTACATCGATTTCTCCACTTCACTTCCAGAATGGGAAGATGCTATAAGGGAGTGAGCCGCGCCCGGCAAAGAGTCTCCTACCAGGGAAAAAAAACGGTACAGCGGCTCGCGGCAAAGGCGTTCAAAAGGCATTAATTAATAATATTACCTTTTTACAGGATAGCAATAAGTGGTCGAAGTACCACGCAATGCGTTCGCCCGTAAATCTATATTTTGTCATGGCCAAATTACGCCAGCTAAAGCTCCACATTGTCTGCAGCCCCCATTTTTCCTGACCAGGCAGCATGCAGTTTTCTGCTTGGCAAACTCAAGAGATATCTCTCCGGACAAAGTCGCCAAAGCAACAGTGATGTAATTTAAAGATTCTGAACATTTTGCTCGTAGTATCAAGGCTATTGAGGATCGTTGGACTAAATGTGTTGTGTCTTGTTGCGACTATACCAAAATGTAAAAGGTACGTCTAGTCTTGGTCCGTCGATTTCTTTTGTTCCATGTTACGAAAGTTTCGATCCACCTAGTATACATACATATATAAACAACCTCCTTAAAAATGTTTTTAATTCGATTTAGTATATATACATATATGACAAATAGATCTCATTACTAATGCGCCTTGTTAGTGCTCGAACGATAAAATATCGACCGCTCTTGCCGCAGTCGAACTCGGACGAGCGTATTCGGCAACAGTAATAGCAATAGATCCTAAGGCAACAGAGGCAGCGGGCGTTTCTTCTCAGCTTCCCAAGTAACAGGATAATGCTGATCTGTTTTGTTGAAATCTCAGCCAGTAACGTAAGTAACATACAGAAACCGTATACCGCCTGAGGCCTCCTTGAGGCCATGTGGATTGTTAGCTCGATTGTCGAACTCTTTTCATAGTTGTACTAGTGGGCATTAATCGCCATAGTCTTGCTAGTGGACGTAAGCGTCTTCATGTTCATTCGTGTACATTCATAGCACGCTAGTAGTGAGATAGGCTATTCAATATTGTGAGTTAGCACCGTTGTGCGAAGTGCATACAACATAAGCAATAAGTCAGTAAGAAATTATACTGAGCGAGACAGCTAGTCCATGATTTACCTTCTACATGCCAATAGAATACAAGTTCCTTTTCAATCGCTAATTAAACAACGGTATTTAGCAGTGTCAGGAAAATAAAAAATCAATTTTATCAAGCTCGCAAATGGAACGTCGATACGTTACGGCCTAGCTCATATTGGGTGTACACACAATCGAATTATTTGAATATTGAAATGCATGTATTTGTATGCATGTACCCAATACATATGGTTTACATATCCCGATACAGGTGCCATGCCTACAGCGCACAGCAATGCTTTTAATCAGAATAATGACAAATTTCATATTTGTTCACCACGTGAGCCGTGGCTTCAATATGTATCCATCGGTAGGTGTGTTATTGACCAGAGGAGCGGTGATTTCACTATGCATCGTTGATGACTGTAATCTAACTGAGATTTTACGAGCTGCCTTGCACAAGGTGTCTAAGTGATGCGTCAGGTATGACATGACTCTCTCGGTGTCGGAATATGTGCGCTGTCGTCGTCTTAAGCCTTAAGTACACTAGGTCACCTGTTGTCATACATAAACGTTGCTGTCCATTAAACATATCAAAGGACGATAATTGCTGTCTTCTTAAGGCTTGAATGCAGATTTGTAATACCATATGACGCCGTTGGTTTCATTACAAGCGTATCCTTCTACATGTAGGGATTATATGCATCACTAGCGGTTCTGAGATTTTGTAAAGGAAGCATTCATTGACATTTCCAATTAACGTCTAACTTTGTAACCCTGAGAAGTTCATGTCACGCCCATGTGCTCCTACAGAGGAACGTGAAATAACAGGTTGACCTCTACAGCAAAGTATACAAAAACTAGCCTCGATCATCACTCATTTGGGAATAGTAATAGTATACTTGAAATATGTTACAAGGATCTAAAGAATAAATTACTTATTATATATCACTCGAAACTTGAATGTTACATATACGTATATATATATATATATATATATATATATATATATATATATATATATATACATATACTTTTTTTGCACTAGTCTGCTAGGCGCTGTGTCGTACATAATTTAATCACACAACGAAAACAACTATTTAGTACAAATATATACGTATTTATAATAACAGACATACATAATTGAGCGTATTATTATATTTGTGTTTATATAAAGCGAGGCTGCCATAGGTAATGTGCGCATAGTCTAAAGAAACTACCAAAACTGCTAACAACTAACACAGCGTGCTATTTTTCTGCTAGAACCCGGTCTCTACTAGAAAGTCGTGCACCTCGGGCTGACGTAGAGACAATCGTGGGTTAGGCTAGATTTGATTCGGGTGTTGAATAGCTCGCAGTTACCCCCCCCCCCCTGGCCGTCTAGGCTAGTCTAGGCCAGACTATGCAGCAGGCTGACTGCTGACTCTGCTGAGCGGGCGGGCGGGAGGATGGTGAAACGGTGATTCGCGCCGAGAACGTCTAAAAGGAACGTCCAGGGAGGAGAAAGAGTGTGAGAAAGAGAGATACACATAGAGGCGAGCGAGCGAGCGAACGAGGAACAACGTCTAGCAAATCGTGCACAGCGCGGGCAGCCCAATCGCTTCCGAGAAGTCGAGAACCAGACCAGAGATCAAGGGAAGCAGACGAACTAGAGTCTTCAGGCCTGATCACCTTCAGGCGTCTGTTTCTTCGTCGTGTGGACGTACCCACGTTGAGCTTCATCATAAACATCATCGTCATCGTCATCATCACCATCACCATAATCAGCATCACTATGCGCATCATGCTCAGCACCATTATCAACATCACCATCATGATTCTCAACACCATTATCGAAGGACAGCCGATGGGCGACGACGACGATCGTCCTGCGGCCATCGATGTTGTAGACCCGATGGACGCACGCCGACCACGGACGACACGTATTAGCGGTGAAGGCAGACAGACGCTGCTATTGCTGCTTCTGTTGTTGTTGTTGTTGTTGTTGTTGCTGCCCTCGGTAACCAAGCCGGCCGAGATTGCGCAGACGGACCAAGTTCGTCCTCTTTGGCTTTTCGTCCTCTCCTCTCCCCCTCATCCCCCTCACTCTCCCCCGCACCCCTCCCCGTCACCCCCTCTCTCCCGTCTTTTTATCTCTTTGCCTCTCCGAAGAACTTGTGCACCTAACGCATCGCTTCTCTCTCTCTCTCTCTCTCTCAACTCGCACATCACCCATTTTGCCGTCTTCCTGAAGGAAGGAGAACTTCGGCGGGCGGGCCCCGCCCGCCGGGCTTCACCGGATCGAACACCATGAATAGAGAAGAAGCCATATATATATATATATATATATATGGCAGCTGGTGTTCGGCAACCGACGAGTGCACACCACTCACGAGATCCCATCGATGGTTTACAGACGAGACAACGACAGCCATGACTTCAACGCCATGTTGGCCGCGCCGATGGTCGGCAGGCAATCCAGCAAGCAGCACGATCCTCGAAGCCGTCGAGGAGACAACCGACAACTTCTGCTAGCTAGGCCTCGTGTCGGAGAAGCTTCAAGCCAAGCTGCAGCAGCGGCAAGAGAACAGGAGAGACATAAAGAGACCGATCGAGCACATAGACGATTAGCTTTCCGCTCGCTCGTTCGCTTCTTGTTTACCCCCCGGTAACGGCTTCCGTAGTGTCTTTTGTCCGCCTGCACACATATATATATATATATATATATATATATACATATCCTCCTTGCTGATATGTGTAACATATACATAATATAATATACGGAATACAAATTATATGTATATATCTAGACATGCATGTGTTCAAGCGCATACACCTACCTATGCGTATTCGTCACGGCAGCCCACGTCTGCCAGAGCCAGAGGATGCATCATGCTCCCCTGCTCTGCCCTGTTAGTCAGGCGGCAACAGCCTTTCGAAGCAGCAGAATCATCCCACCAGCCACATCGGACCGGCCACGCCACGCGCGACAGTTGGCCAACGCTTAGTTCGTTGTACGAACTTAGTTGCTGGTCGTTCTTGGCTCCGTTCGTGCGCAAGACATCTATCTATCTGTCTATGTGTGTGCGTCTGTCGGCGCGTCCATTCGTCCGTAGGGACGAAGCAATTCGCCTCCGCCGCCGGGCCGGTAGGGGGGGGGGGGGTTGCGGGGTGCGCAGAAGAAGCAACCCCA
Organism: Dermanyssus gallinae; assembly: GCA_003439945.1. NCBI lineage: Eukaryota > Metazoa > Arthropoda > Arachnida > Mesostigmata > Dermanyssidae > Dermanyssus > Dermanyssus gallinae. The sequence continues at coordinate 479,459 of QVRM01006001.1, forward strand.
GAGCTGTTGCATTTACGATGGACGACGCCACGGGTCGGCGTCATGGGCTGTGGACCCAGCCACGACAGTGGGCGCGCCGCACGCGCCACCAGCGACCAGCTGATCGTCAACGGGTGACGCCAGCAAACGATTGTAACTTATTGTGCACTATGACGAGATGAAAGCCTAGGTAGGACACCGCCAGTGTGGAGATGTCCTGCGCCACACTCTGAGAGTGGGGGAGTCGTGGGGTTTCGATCCGAGGTTGCTAGACAACCTAGTTCGGTGTCATGCCAAATAAAGGTACATAATGGAAAAAAAGCGTGTTTACAAGTACTCGATGAATCGGTCCATTCATACAATTCAGATACACTCATCGATCTGACGGTCAGCTGCCTCAGATGTGTATTTACATGCAAGAGAGAGAGAGAGAGAGCGAAGTACCAAAGATATATCCGATACCAAAGTATAGAGAAACTGGAGAGGGAGGGAGAGAAAGGACGATCCGTCGTAGTCGTCGTCGTCGTTGTTGTTTTTGTTGTTGTTGGTGCTCTTGATAGGTTTTCGTAGGTTGAGATATGTAATTGCATTGCCTCCTCTGCACACGCCCACACAGATAGTTTATGAGAGTTTCGTTTACAAACTAAAGGTATGATCAAGACATGTGAACGTATGGTGGGCGTATCGGTGGGTTAGTGTGCATGTGTATTTACTTTATTTTTTAAATTATTATCTATTTATTTGCTTTACTTTAAACCAAATCTGTGAATCCTAAAAAACAGATTGCAGATTCGAAAGGGTGTGCGTCGTGCCGGGTCGAATCTACGACTGCTCGAGTCAGATTCGCCGCCTACTTCTCGAACTTTAACTAAAATTGGGCCCAAATTTCAAACAACTTTCACAATGTTTGTGCGCCTATATCACGGATACCACGGGCGAGACGTAAGCATCACGATCGAAGCAAACAGCATTAGCTAAGTCGTTAAAAAGGTGGCCCACGAGTGAAAACAGTCGTTGCTTACTTAAATGAAAATTCGCATTGACTCAAAATTGAAGTGCACATTCGGTGCAGTGTGGCTGCACCTATGAACTGAGTTGGTCAAACATAACATTCTCTATTTCCGTCTTTAGATGTGGGATATTTCCGCTAACAGAAACAAGCATGACGCATTTATAGCCGAGGTCCCTCGTCACAATGCAGCGTACAATCAGCGTACAGAACCTCTTGCCGGGTCATGTTCGCAGGTGGTTTAAATTCGAACCCTTATTGGTTAATTGGCACTCATTCACTAGTATTTCTCGTCGTTGACTTGCCTATTACAATCGGCGCAATTCTGCGGCAGGATGAAACGAGACTATAAAATCAACGATTCCGGCAAAACCTTGGCGTCAGTCCATGTTGAATCAGATACAACAATCATTCATTGTAAGTTGATTGGCCACTTCCTAACCCTAATTGACGAGACTGATCAAATGCACATGTGTGTATCTGAATATATATACCGTTGGGGGACGGCAGCAAGATTCAATTAAGCTTTAACACAATAAATGTGTTGCCGTTACTTTCAGTGGGCTGTGGGAGCATACTATTCGGGCATTGGGGGTTGCGGCTGTTTATTACACGCAAGTGCAGCCTAAGGAGGGGGAGGAGCGCTATAAGCAAAGAAAGCGGAGAAGCACAGTCGACTGCCGCCCGAGAAAAGCCAATATACGACTTAGAAATATATATATATATATATATACAAAGAGAAAGAGAGAAAAGAAAACAAGGTTTCGCAGCCTGTTCTGGCGCCATTTTTATGGTGATCATCGTCGCCAGATGAAAGACCTTCATCGAGCCTCCCTGAGTGCACCTTCTGCAGTGGCCCGTATACAATGCCTGGATGTGTACGCACGTATGCATACATATACATAAGCATGAAGGAATGCGTAGGTGTGAATACACCACCCCGCCTGTTTCCTCTTGCACTCTATTTGTTTGAGTTGAATCCACAGCAAAAGAGCGAGTTAGGTAGAGAATCAACGACACAACGAGGGACGGAAAGTGAGAGCCGGGCGTGGAGGAAGAACGGTGTGGAAATAACATTACCTCCTCCTGGTTATAAACAAATACGATACGATACTTGCGGTCTGACTGCCTTATCTCGCTCCGTCGTTGAGCGACACCTGTCTGACACGCTGCCTTGATATGAGTCATCAGGTGGAGCGGCGGTTATAATCACAAGCGTTGTAACAGGAATTGTGCTTGTAGTAGTCGTAGTCTTAGTATCATCAGTATGAGCAGTAAGAGAAAATGCATAGCACTAATGCAAACGGTGTTTCCTCCATTAAAAGAAACGCTCGTCTTACAACGTTCACTTTTGATACACGGACACTTCCTACCGCGTAAAGTTCTAATCCGTCCGTCTTTGAAAACGTTACCTACATAGTGATGATAGCTTGTTGTTGAAGCCGTATTAAAATACATGTACATACATAGCAAAAATCCAGCACATATGTATATATATTATATATATATATAACTGCCTACAATTTTACATTGTATTTTAATTTTAGCCTATCCTTCGTCGCCTACGGGCTGAGAATCCCCATGAAGCATATACTTAATGCATCGAGGGACGAATATGTTGAGATATCTAGGGTTTCATCAAAAGTTGTTGCGGCAGCTGACTCTCAACAGTATTGTTTATCATTTTTGTCCAATGAGTAAATCTCAAAGAGTATTCGACCAACAACGGGAATTAATCCGGCGACACCCCGGTAGCTAACCACCATGATTAGCGCACTAGTCCCACGTAGACCACGCTTCCACATCTACTTAGTTCACCATAGCAACATAGTTCCAACTTACGTTGAAATGTTGTGGGGCTCTGCGAATAGCAATTAAGTGGATTTTCCGCATTGAACAACGTACACCACCATTTCAGCGTTGTCGTCGTCGTCATTGTCGTGCCGTTCCGAGCAGCTCAGAAATCTTGCCACATTCTTAACAACGCTTTGATAGGCGCTCGTCAGAGCGCGACATATTGTCGTACGGCATATGAAGGAATCATGAGTGAGCTTATGAGAAAATGTGACCGATGCTTACAGTTTGTAAGGAAAACAAACACACGTTGGATCGTACAGTGTCTGCCGTCTATCGTTGCCCGTAGGCTGCACCTCACTCACGAACTACTTTGTGTGCGACATGATTCTTCTAGCAACAAACTATCCTGGGCCTCGTTTGTGGGGAGTTGATGTTCAGCCAAGCATAGGCTGGTCGACAAGCAAAAGAAACTGGGAAACTCAGAAGCTGCTGGGAAAATTCGCTACGCGATTCTCGCCGAGACGAGAAAAGAGTTCATCTCTTCTTCTTCTTAAAGCGCTTTAGTTGCTGCCCGTGTCGAGCATGCGTTTGCTTTACGGGGCGACGACTGGAGCGATGGGAGCAACGGACGAGCTACGTCCTTGACGTCTTGACCAGACGCAGCGACAAGCACTTTTTGCATTGACGCAGGATTTGCATAAGTTCTAAGCAGTAAACTCTGAGCACGTTCAGTTTGCTCGCAACAAAATCTGTATTAGACTGCGTTTTCTCTCACGCCATTTAGTGCACACGCACGTATCGGATGCGTGTTCTCTTGGCGTCGAACTTTTCGAAAGATATAGTAATAAAACACGAACAGAAAAAAGAGAGAGAGAGAGTTGCTTTAGCTACGCCCAATTATTGTTTACTGGCAAATATTCAGTCCTGTTCAATTCTGTACCCGCAGTATTTCATAATTCGTGTGAATTGATGCGGATTATATTGCTCGGAAAATGTCTTGACCGCACATCGTTTCACCTAGATCTATGATCATCTTATCCTTACACGTAGCGTTTAACCATCCGCATTTTGCAGACAGTATAAGTAGTGGTACGCGACGCCGCGTGTTCCCAATATATATATATATATATATATCGAGCAAGATGACTTAATGGCAAAGCCGTTGCCTTGCATTCGGGAGGCCTGGGTTCGATACCCAGACCGGCCACTCTTGAATTGGTTCGCGTGGTTCCCAATTTAGATGAGGTAATTGCCGGAGTGGATTAAAAATCAGCCATGACACAAAAAAACGTACACAGACCTAACGGAACAACTAAAATTTTTTTTTATATATACCATGTTCGCCAGTCACTATACAAATATATGACTTAATCTGCTAAATGTTCTCCTACTAAGAACGCATTCGAATGTAACTAGAATGTATAGCCAATAATAGATAATATAAATCCAGGTGTGCACTTACGATCAAGGCTGACGATCCTGCCCATAGGGTTGGCGGATATCGCAGTTGAGGTAGCGCGATCCACTTTGCCATAATCGGGGCCCTTTCTTGCAGCTGCAGTCGCCGCTGCTGCTGCCGAGGCTGTGTGACGACCATTGGCGTGAAGCAGTTGGAGATTCTCCTTGCCTGTGGTCGCCGCACCGCCGCTGAGTCCCATCAGCGATGCTGCGGAGGGTTCGCGGTCTCGGGTGGCCGATTCAAGCGACACCTCACTTTCGCAGCCTTCATCTTCCTCGGGCACGGGTGCCACTTGGCCACCGGGGCCTTCGAGCAGGCCCGCGCCGGTGTCACCGGCCGATGTGTCGTACCACGGATTGAAGACGCGGAGTGGTCCCCCGTCAAGACGGACCCGTTCAAAGTCAATCGCCACCTTATCGCTGATCTGCAATAGTCACATATGAACGACGCACACAACAGACGCATAATGATGTTCATTAGTTGCCTAGGTAACAATCGATTGCCTTGTAGTCTTGTCTAGACATGGCCGGAACACTGAAGTAATACCACATGTACCCCCCCGGTCATGTAGGTTAGGGGGTCACCAGGTTTTTAGTGGGTTTGAGAGTCCCACACTACCCAGATCAAAGAATCTGCGTTATGCATTTTTTTTCCTGGCCCCTGTAAAAAAAAACATGGCCGGGTAGTAGGTTATAAATTCACAAAATGCAAAACTTCTAAAAACAAGTAACTGTAACAAAACAATAACAGCAACAACAATGTCATGACCAATCGTTAACTGTCTCAAGTAATTTTATTACGCGATCTACCATGTGTTTATGGTCACTATAAGGTACTGCAGACGTTTTGAAAAACGCCCGATAATGATACCGAAAAACATATTTGATACATATAAAAGGCAACATCTCACCATACTTCCACGTCATTTCCACGGCTATCGAAGCGTAATATTCAAGAATTAAAACAGCAACAAAATCTCCCAATCGTCTGTTTTTTTTTTTACGATATTTAATTCATCCCTATTAGTATTTTGAGCTTAGCATGAATGTTTGGTAGGCACTTAGCTACACGCCAATCAGCGGTGGCATTACAGCCCATTTCCACTCTGATCATCGTCAAAACCTAACCCATGGCGATGAAAATGGCAACCATCACGTTTCGGATCTACCGCTGGCGTCTCATTGTGTCGTAGGACCCGCTCCGCCAGGTAGCCACCATCTGCTATAAGAGGATAAGCACGGACCGTAAAGATAAATCCAGGTCTCATAATAACCTGTGATGTTATTTCAGTTTTCAGAAGTTGGCCGAGAGCTCATCTCCAAAAGCTGTCAAAAATCCTTGGACATGCGCACGCAACACAATGTTGTTCGGCCTGCTTTCAGTCTGAAAGTGGCCAACAAAAAGTCTTACTGAATTTTAAATCATGTAATCATGTGAATCGCTGCTGCTTTCACAATTATCACATTTTTCTCGTGAGTCGCCGTTTTTGGCATCCCTCACGGAATTGTCCTCTTAGCTCTCTCTTCTAATCGGAGGTGTGTAGGCTGGGAAGCAACACAGAATCGCGAGGTGACAAATCTCCTCCTTAGTGGTGGGGTAAGCCCTTTTCGGTGTGCAGGTATAGCGGGTTGGATTGGGGCGCCGATAGGACACCATCGGCGTAACGCAGTGTAACAATACAATGCAGTGGCAAGAGTGGTAGAGTAAAACGTTTTTTCTGATCTTCGTGTGCTTTTTCAAAGCTTTTGCAGAATCATGTGTTTGCAGATTTTGTGGAACGACGAACACCACAAACAATATAGCTATAATACTAGGCTCTACCATTGCTGCTACGTTTACATTGCAATGATAGCCATGGTTATCCACACAGCAACAACTAAAGATAACACATGTACACACGGTATGGTACTTACGAATAGAAATGCCTATACAATCATAATCATGCGAACCATATAAACAGTACGAAACATGATAATCTTTTTACGACCTCAAGCAAATCAAGTGTCTCTTGTCTTGACATCAAACTTTGGTTGTGTTCTTCTGAACCTCCGCTAAGAAGAAAGAAAATAATGATAAAACCGGTTAGAACCTCACTTATTATAAACTGAAAAGACTCAGAACATAGGACAGTTTCTCTGTTCTTCTTAGTTTCTCTCCGTTCAAAAAGAAAAGGAGAGAAACGTAAGAAAATGCTACACAACAGTTCCATAATCATTCTTTATTGCGACAAAGCTTCTCATGGATGGGTTTTAGTGAGTTTAAGTCATTTTCCTCCAGTGGAATTTTACCCTACCTCAAAACGACCGACGCGTGCGTAAGTACCTTTTCCCACCGTAAAATAAATCAAATTCGAAGTGTCACCAAAATGAATACATTACATTATACAGTAACGTAGAGAATAAATAACTGACTGTGACCAAACTCAGTAAAATTAGTGGCAACGACCCTCAATATTTCAACTAGCGATAAAAGAGTTATTGGCGCTACTAGTTTAAAATAGTTATCGTGCAAAATTTGATTTACAGCCGAATATTATGCGGAGTAATTCAATAAGGCCAATCTAAAATAATGGCTTCTATTCCAATAATCTTTGTCCGGCTTGATGCCGAACAGTCTTCCAACAACTCATGGTCATATTGCAGTCAGTGAAGATAGGAAGCTCTACTGCAGAAAAACGAAAACGTGTATGCATTTAAATACAGCGCAGCAGCAGTTTGTATCTAAAGAGTACCGGTATCCTTACTCGAAGAAAAACTTGCAATAAGAAGTTGTGTTGTGGGCGTCTACATATCGCCCGAGGAGAGAAAGCACTTTGCAATACTAATTTCATAAATTTCAACTATGGTGAAGCCATGAAAGAGATAGGACGGCGAGAGCTACTTTGTTAGAGACACTCGCGTAGGCGGTAATTCTCTAAATTTGCCGCACTCACTAGACTGAGCTCTTCGGTCTTCTGAGCCCCCCACCCCCCCACTTTGAGAAATCGCCACTGCAATTGAGCCTAATGGATCTTCTACATTGTGTTACCTGATACAAGTTCAATCAGAGAGAGTAGTTTTCCTAGAAGGAATTAGCCGCTTTTACATCGTTATCGTACTTACTAAACCTAAAAACAAGTAACTCCGCGGCTTTTTCCGCTTCCAAATTTGGTAGGATTACTGGATTGAACCATCAACATCGAAAATATACGAAATACGACGAGCAGCAATAAAGCTACGACTAACAAAGCAATACAATTAAAGTGATACAAAGAGAGAGCAATGAGAACAATTTGAAAAGCAGAAATGACAGGACACTGGCAAGGTTCAGAAAAAAAGTAAAACACCATGTGTTGCACACATAAGTCTAGTGGTTTACCATTGTAGTTCAATATTGCTGCCAGTTAAGAAAACGCCATATAGAGTGCTCTTCCATTATATTAAATCGTGCTTCTATTACATCAAATATATTTTTATTAGACAAATAAAAATGTTTACAGCCCGTGAAATCATCCCATTGATACGACGACCTCAATATAAATAAGAAGCCGGCTAAAGCGAACGTAGACATCGCACCTAGTGCTCTCGTGTGCCATTCTTGCCAGGTGCGAATGTCTCGCGGCCTTGTTCTCCGCGCAGTAGCAGCTATGACAGACCTTAGCCCCCCAATCTTCGTTATGTCAGCCGTCTTCCTGGTAAGCATTTCTATATATAGACGGTTCGCGTGCACCACAAGCTTGTGTTGAGTCTAGGACACATTCCCCTAATCCCAGTTCATGCAAGTTTAGAGCATAGCTCAACTTTGGGAGCTGACGTTTGCACGATGGTAGTGCCTTAGGTACTTATAGTGCCTGATGAGGTACAAAATGGAAAATTTGGATAGCTGTTTATAAATACCAAAACTACAAGGTGTCATGTCTCACGATTGTGGCCACGTCATATATATGTATATATATATTTATATATGTATATATATATGAGGTGTGTTCAAAAAGCGACTTTTGTGTTTTTTCAAAATTTATTCATTTATTCATGAATATCTATTTTGTCCCCTTCAAAGTAATCCCCATGAGATATTATACACTTGTGCCAACGGTTTTTCCAATCTTCGAAGCACTTCAAAAAACCATTTTTTTTTAATCTTGTTCAGCTCCTCCTTCGATGCCGTCTTTATCTCGTCAAGCGTAGCGTAACGTCGTCCTTTCATGGGCCTCTTCAGTTTAGGGAACAAGAAAAAGTCACAGGGGGCCAGATCTGGGGAATACGGTGGCTGCGGCATCATTAGTGTGTTGTTTTTGGCCAAAAACTCGCGCACAAGCAACGATGTGTGAGCAGGGGCGTTATCGTGGTGCAAAAGCCAATTTTTGTTCTTCCACAAATCCGGGCGTTTCTGGCGGATTGCTTCGCGCAAATTGCGCATAACTTGCAGGTAATATTCCTTATTGACCGTTCTACCCTGTGGCAAGAACTCATGATGCACCACGCCCCTGCAATCGAAGAAAACTGTCAGCAAAACTTTCACATTCGACCGAACTTGGCGCGCTTTTTTCGGTCTTGGTTCGTGCGGCAGCTTCCATTGAGATGATTGAGCTTTGGTTTCCACGTCATAACCATAAACCCACGATTCGTCACCAGTTATGACCCTCTGGAGCAAATTTGGGTCGTCGCGGACAGAGTCCAACATCTCATTAGCAATGTTCATGCGATGCTGTTTTTGGTCGCAATTGAGCAATTTTGGTACGAATTTCGCGGCGACCCGTCTCATGCCCAAATCATTGATAAAAATCGAATGGCACGAGCCAATCGATATGTTTAGGTCCTCAGCAACTTCTCTAACGGTGATTCGACGATTGGCAAATACCATTTTCTCCACTTCATTAATTTTTTCGTCTGTTGTTGAAGTGCTCGGGCGTCCGGCACGCTCTTCGTCGTTCACATCTTCTCGGCCTTCTGAGAACATTTTGTACCACCGATAAACGTTGCTTCGGTCCAAGGTAGCTTCTCCGTATGCCACAGTCAACATTCGGAATGCATCCGCGCACTTAATTTCGTTTTTCACACAAAATTTGATACAGGTTCTTTGATCCATTTTTTTGAATAGGTAAAAATCGAAGACGATCTAAAGCACGTGCAAGCAAAGCAGCTGTCAACAATTAAGTGAACATTCAAAATGGCCGAGCTTGTCGGCATAAGTGAGAGACATGAGTACCAACATAACGCCACAAAAAATCGAAATTCGAATATACGTAACCCGCGAAAATTCAAAAGTCGCGAGACTTTTTGAACACACCTCGTATATATATATATATGTATATATATATATATATATATATATATACATATATATATATATATATATGTATATATATATATATATATATATATACATATATATATATATATATATACATATATATATATATATATGTATATATATAGATATATATATATATATATATATATATATATATATATATATATATATATATATATATATGTAATACTCTTCTTGGTTTATAAATCTAAAATTGTAAATCTATCCTGATTAGTACAGGTATCTTACATGCATACGTTTTTCGAATAAGTATATAGATAACAGAATAAAAAGTCAGCAAAATAATACTTGTATTTATATCAAATGTTTATGGAGCGTTTCATATATATATATATATATATATATATATTCATAGGTAATATAAAGAGACTTGATTGTTGGCATCACAAAATTTATTTTATCACAACTGTACTCTGATAACACAATCACGAATTGAATAAATGAAAATTTATTTTATTATCTAAAAGTTAGTTGTAAGTGAGTATATGTACATGGTGGAGAGCCATTGTAAATGAATCTACTAATAAAACAATACCGGTGCATCATAATAATAACCTGGATACAGCTCGCAGATATAGATATCGTATTTTTGTAACGTGAGTACCTCTAAAATCGAAGATCAGCAATATAAATGCTTATACAGACCTAAAACTAGTATAGTCTAAGCTACTCTGCGTTCCTAAGAAAAAAAGTTTTCAAACATATTCAAAGAAGACTTCACAGAGGTATAGCGCAACCAGTCATCCACTCCGCTTTACAATATACCCCGCATACTATCCATATTACACAACCCCCATGACTTAAGCATATAGCAAGACTAAAATCGAACCAAACATGATCAACATAGTTAATACGGCACTGTATGCTATCTAGTACTGTAGGTTGGCTCCACCCAGAATGCCAAATTCATCATCTTCGGGTGGAGCTACGCCAGCAGTATTCACAGCGTTCGTGAAGTGACCCCTTTCACGAAGTCTAGCTTTGAGAAGCGTGTTCACGGCTACAGCGATCCGCACATCCAATTGAGCCACCTCGGTTTTAAGCTTTTGGAGAGACTTCTTGATGTGGATCAGAGGCGTGCCGTCAGTCATCGATGTGCCCTTCTCGTCGAGTTCGAATTTGACGTCCTCGACCTCCTGTGAAATGGCTGCCAGAATTCGTGAGCGTTCCGTGACGCCACCGGACACGCTCTTGTACTGCTCCTTGACGCCGGTTAGCTCTTCTTTGGCACTCTTGAGTTCTTCCAACAGTCGCTCGACCTGCGAGTTAATGTACTTTTCGCGTTTGGACAGCTTGTCGAGCGTCTGACCAATGTTGTTGTACAGCGTCTCAAGCTGTCCCTTGGTCGCCGCCAGGCTGGCGTCCATTTCGTCTTTGTACTTGTGAATTTGACCCAGATGTGATCGCCAGTCCTTCGGGTCTGGCCGCAATGTGATTTTCAGCTGTGGCAGAAGGCGCTCAACCTCGAGCCTCCACTCGTCGGCGTTCGTCTCCGAAACAAGTGGCTGCTTCAGCGGGTAGTGTGTTTTAGGCGCGTTCTTGAGCATCTGCAGGATCGGATCCCGGCTATCGTCCTGCGGCTGGCCGTTCTCCAGATCGAAAAGGTCGTCGGTGTGCACGATGACCGGCTCGTCGTGGTCGTCGAGCAGTTCGTCCTCGACGCCGTCGGGATTCCACGATATGCCCGCCTGTTCGAGGGCGGCGTCAGCAAACGCGTCCACCACATTGATGACCTGCTCGCCCCAGCCTTGCTGCAGCCGCGCCTGGCTGAAGTCCTCGTCGATGCCGAGCTGGGTAAGAGCGTACAAAATCTGCGTGATGACGGCTCGAAAGTCGTCGCTTCGTCGCGGCAGATCGAACGGCAGGCCGCATTTGCGCACGAGCCAGGCCGCAATACAGACGAACGTGTACACCTGCTCCTCGGGATTGCTGCGAATGGCGAAGTAGTGCTTGTTGATCGGCTGCACGTCGCGAAAAAGCCGCGGAAAGTCCTTAAAGTAGTCGAGCAGCTTCAGCTTCTCGAACAGATCCTCCATCACGATGAACGGCAGGTATTTCTGCGACGAGTCTTCGACGAGGTGCGTCGCCGGTCGGGCCATTTCGCAGCGTTGTTGTTGCTGTGCGCGCGCGTCGATGATTTGTTTCCACAATCTCTATCTAGCCTTCCTGCCAGCGCTAGCTATCGCAGACGGTCAACGGACACGCTACCCAAAGAGCGCATGTTTTTTTTGTTCTTTGAAAATTAAACAGAACTTTATCGGCCCACTACCGAACGCAAACACGTGATGCGTAGCCGATGTCACACAAAGCAAAATCGTGTTCTGCTTAGTCACACATGCTGTCGTTTTGGAGAGCTGGCCTGTGGCTGCCGCCGCTCGCGTGTCGAACTCTCTGTTGATGTTTTTGGTAGGATCCGTCACTATGGCAACCGGAGTCAGTCAGCGCCATTGCCGCCTCTACCTCGTTCGATAGTAATAATAATAAACCCCATGCCTCATGCCCTTTCAGTCCAAAAGTTTGAACACTTACAGCGTAGATGATTTTCTTATGCCTATTGAGTGTCTGCGTAAATAAAACAACGCAACGTGGGGAAACGCGCTTTCTTTCTCCATCTCTTTATTTGTTTTACTAGTCTTGGCTAATAGTATATATATATATATATATTAGTCGATATTAGCCTTCGTCTCTGTCACGCGGCAACAACCAACAAATACGTGTTACTGCTGGCGCCGCAAACGCAAATGCCGTGCACGTATACTCGTTTATTGTGGGCAAACGGCAATCACGGGGTATTTCGATACTGTTGCTGTATCAGCAACTTCTTGGCTATCTCCCCCTCTTTTTATATATTCTGATATCTATATATATATATATATATATATATATATAAACTTCATTATATATACATATATATATTTCGTTCACCTCCCTTAGTTCGATATAGACAGTGAATACCTCGTCGTACTCGCTCGCCTCGGCCGTGGAAGAGCAGTGTACATTGTAATACCAGCTCTGGGGTACAAACACAGTGGGCGGGGACGAGGAGGAGGGAGAGGGAGCAACGATATGCAACGTCGCAGTTGTTCTGCGCATTGACATTACGTCCACTTTCGGCGAATCGGCGGTCGCAACCGGCGATGAAGTCGTTCATATTCACCCGCCCTTAAAAGCAGCGCCAGCAGAGCTTACTAGCTAGTAATCATCTCTGGTTGTGCATCTACAGCCGCTGTCGCTGACGACGACGGCGACAACAACAACAGCGACAACAACAACAACAAGAACAACAACAACATTAACAACAACACCGACATCAGCAACAACAGCAGCAACAACGATGACGTCAGCGACGTCTTCAGAGCAATGTTGGCGAGAATAGAACCTTTACTGGATGCAGAACCTTCACCAGATAGACAGACCGCTATCCAGCATTCATACGCCGCCATTATAATCCGTGTCGTCGTCAATGCTAGTTCTGCGTTCCCGCTTAACGTATACTTATGGGCCGCCAGCGTCCGACCAAACCAACAAAAATGCCAACCGAACAGCGAATGACAATGTCAAAACGTCTTGCTCACCCCCCCCCCTCTCTATCTCCACCTCTCTTCATCTCCTTCTCTCTCTCCAGCTCCCTGTGTATCGGTCTCTCAATGGGGTCCCTTCGTGTGGATGAATTTCGATGAAGACGAGGCCGTAAAACAACAACAGCAGGCGGCTAGGGTGACACGTTCATACAAGTTCGAGTAAAGCAGCCGTTCTTCGTTTCACCAGCGACCCGGTACCCGGTCATGCATGCGACCATGCGACTCTCTTCCTCCTCGGAGGAAGAGTCGCCGACGCGCGGACCTTTGTGCTGCACATAGATAGATGATCTAGGTAGGCCTAGGATAGAGGCCAAAAAAATAAGAATCGCATCACCGCATCAACATCGTTGACGCTGCCGCCGCCGTCGCGGTCGATGCCGACGACGTATTCGGCGTTTTCGGCGTTGGCTGCGACAAAATGAATGTTGTCATCGATCGGACGAAAGCTTTTGGTCTGCTCTTGGCTTACCACTTATGGCTGGCTGGACGGACGGACGGCCGAACTGCCCACAGCAAAACTGACTACTGAGAGAACTGTATACAATCAAACGGGATAGACGGGTAAAGTTCCTTGAACGTAGTTGTAAGTGCAATGTCGAGCTCGGTGGCGTGGCGGCATGCGTCTGCGCCTTGCGACCGGAGGAGGAGACACATAGGTGCGCGGGTTCGAGCCCCATTGTTGCACATTTGTATTGGGGGTAGTCCGTCTATGAAGCAATGCGAAAAGCGGTCCCATGGACGTTAAATCTTGGCTGAGAGTCAGCCCCGAAAGGATTTTTTTTAGGTGTAAGTGCAATACTATGCATGCACCATGAAGAATACCTAAGAGTACCTGTTGGCAATTAAACAGGTAACCAAGCATGTCACAAAAAGAAATGTTACAAAACATCCGAAAAAAAGAGGGAGAGCGGATATCGAACGAAAGATATCCTTGCAATTGTACAGGCAACAATAAAGAAACACGGCCAAAGCATATGTCCTATACCTTGAACTCGCAAGCCTCAGAGCTATAGAACTCGATTGCTGGTGGCCAAGTATTGAATTGTCTTGGAAAATGAAAGCGTTTGACGTAGAGCGTGTGGTATAGAAGATAGATCTATGAAACACATTGTGTTAAAGTGCGACGAGCTGTGTCCTTGGTCGAGGCATTAGGTTTCGGTGATGAACCAATATGGTATGAGATAAATGAAGCCAAACGCATAGGAAATTGCATAGGACCATAGGGAAACAGCACGCTAAATCAAAACATTATGAGAATAAACTGTATAGTATACATGTTTTACAGACAATGATTTTTGTAAACAATGCATGCAATGACACCATAGTAATAGTATAGTAATAATATGCGAAGCCAGAAACACGCGGTGTGGCATACTACACAGTGAGTGCATCTGATTCAAAATATAGTCAACATGGAATAGTAAATAAAACTCGTATAAATGTATGTATTCTTCTCTTTCACCAAATCTCCTGCTGTTGTAAGGTGACAGTACTTGTTACCTACTGAATATATATATATATATATATATATTTAGACTTTTATGTCCAGTTTCTTTTTACATATATGTATGTGTGCATACATATATGGTAATTAAAGCGATATATCAGCCGGCAGCAGAGACAGCCGTTTCCGCCGTTGTTGTGAAGAGTGCGAGTATATTCACTCACTCCTGGCTAGCGCATACTACATTGATATTTCAACATTTCGTACAATTGTTTCTTTCGCGTTCTCACCTTGTCCTTCGAATGATTAACTTAGGCAGACAACAGCCTTAAGACAACAAAACAGGCTTAAGTCGACGCACTATGCTTGTGAACCTTCGTGATCAAGTCATTATGAGACGCTCGATCAGCAACCACATTAGAATCTTGACCGGTGCCATGCACTTCGGATACGCCTCAATTACATCTTGGCTTGGTCGTGCGTGTATGCTCTATTCCGAATTGAATGTCGTGAGCTTTGGCATGAGTGAGAAACCGTTAAATAAGATACGGAGTCGCTTAAATACGTTCTTTCGAGCAGCATTGTCTTATCTAAAGATAAGACAATGCTGCTCGAAAGAACAATGCTGAGCGAACACGCGATATAACCTTTCCTAAGGAAATATTTCCACCGTTTGGGTATATATATATATATATATATATATATATATATATATATATATATATATATATATATATATATATATATATATACATGCACATACATATATACATTGTTGAAGACCCTAAGGACGCAACTCGTGCAGCCGAGCACTGTCTCCAGAACCAAAATGTCAAACAAAACAAAAAAACAACAAGTATGTGCCGTCGGCCAACACCGTGTAATGGGGGAATAACTATGATGACATTGACGCTATTGATGATTAGGAGGAGCAGTCGTCGTTGAGCAGATGTGGTGTGGAGCCGATATCGATGGTGTCGTTTGCGACGCTGCACACCGACGGCGGTTTCCGATCTCACAGCAAATTCTCGCTCTCAGCGGTGTAAAATGCGAGCGCCAACGAGCGAACGAATGTGGCAGAAAAAAAAAACGTCGAGATCTACGGACGCCGCCTGGTGCTGAAATGCACATATACCTCGTTGTCTTCGTCATAGGCGTAGAATAGTCGAAGGCAAAATTCGTATCATCATCAGCATCAGCAGCAGCAGCAGCAAACGACGTGGTCGACGAACAACCGTACCGACGAAAGGTTCTCTCACGGCCCTTGTAGTTTCCTCTTGCCCCCAGAGGGGCGAAGGTGGGGTGCTGCCGGGGGGGGGCTACACAGCACTAGTGCAGCACCACGACCCCGTGGACGTTCTCCCCCCCCCCCTTTACCCCACCCAGCGAGGCGCCAACGAGACAAGTGACGATGACGACGGCATCGTCGCCGTGACCGCTATAAAACCATTGTTGTTGTTTTTGCTGCTGCCGCTACTGTTGTTGTTGTTGTTGTTGTTGCGGTTGCCGCTATTGTTGTCTCTTTGTTGCCGCTATTGCTGTTGTTGCTGGCGTTATTGTTGCCGTCATTGTTGTTGTCTTCGTCGTCGTCGTTTATGCTGCTGTGGTTGTTGTTTTGTTGCTATTGTCGTTGTTGCTGCTGCTGCTGCTGTTGCTGATTTAGCACCGGACGCCACCATTACCAACAACAACAACTATTACTACCACCGCCGCTACTACTACCGCTTCGGCAACGACTACCGTCATAAGTTCATCTTCACCTCAGCAACGTCCGACCTCGACGGAGGCCGACTGTTCCGACAGACCGAAAGCCACCGGCCGAATAAGACTCGTAGCTGCTGCTGTTGCTGTTGATGACAACGCTTGGTACTCAACAGGCTCTAGGCACACACACATATATATATATATATATATATATATATATATATATATATATATGTATATAATGAGAGATACAGAACGAAGGGAAAATACGAAGCCAGCTGCTCTATCGTTCTAAAGTGGTGGCAGCGCAGCGCACCGCACTAAAAAGCCACCAACGACTCGTCCTCCTCCTGCCTCTTGACGCGCGGTAACGCGGAGCGCATTGGAGCGACACCCGCTCTGTGGTTGCCGCCCCTATACGTTGACAGCAGCAGCATCAGCGCTTCAGCGGGACCTTCTGAAGCAATGGCGTGGCTGGCACAGACGTCAATCGTCAATCTAGTAGCGGCGACGGCCAGCTACTACTACTACTACTACTATTGCCACGACTATTGCTATGCAATTACTTCCAGCACGACTACAACTTCCAGCTCTGGTTCTCTACAACCTCTCCGACTGCTTGACGCTTGTCACTTGGGGTCTAGTTTTTGTCGTCTGTCTTCCATTGTTGCTGCTAACGAAACAAGGCCTACATAGGCGTGTATGGGGATAATAGCCAGATTTACGTTTTTCAGCTTTCTCTCTCTCTCTTTATATATAAATATATATACGCATATATATGTATGTATATATATATGCATATAGATATATATATATATATATATATATATATACACTGCCTTATTTTACATTTCTTCCTATCCCGCGCTCATCTTCACTGGCTCCTCTCTCTTTCTCGTCTCGTGTCCTACGCGGTGTCGACTTGAGCGTTACCCCCCCTCCCCCCCCGCTCCCCCGCCGCCGCCGCTCAGCCCCATTTCGCGTGTTGTTAAGTATTGACAGCTGCCGCCACAGAAGAGCTACACCCAGCTGCCATACAGGCTCGGGATTTAGCAGACAGAAGGACCCACCGACCGCCACCGTACACCCTGTTTCAGCCTGAACGTCGCAGGACTTCTTCACTGTCTGCCTCATATATATATATATATATATATATATACATATATATATATATATGTATATATATATATACTGGGTGCCCCCAGTTTCAAGCGGAGGAAGATGCGACGCGTCAACACGACACCACCACCATGCGTCCGCACACACACACACACAGAAACACCCCCATGATGCATACGTGTATATACATATACACGTATCCAGAAATACGTGTTCCTGGCGAGCACTCTATTCTCTCGCGAGCGTCGAAGCTATTAAATAGTACAGGTAGCAGCGGCTCAGCCCGACAACAGTCGTCTGCTGAGTCGTCCCCGGTTGTTTGGCCTGCCGTATCGTAGTGAGGAACTGAACGCTGAATCGCTGAGGTGCGCTGAAGGAGGGGGTGGAAGAGGAGGCGCAGCGCGTCGGTGGGATGGGCCATACATCGCTGGGGCTGGGGACGATGATGATGATAATAATAATGTTCGGTTCCACGTGTGCTGCTGATGCGGATGATGTTGGCGTTCGCCGGCCCACCGAAACGAGGACCGGTGAGGTGTAGGCATGTGTACCTATCGCTCGCCAGGAGGCCAAAGCAATAGACGCTTCCGGCGAGGAAAATCCGTCGACGGAGACGGAGCAGTACAGGGGAATCAGT
>QVRM01006002.1:0-61473 GCA_003439945.1 Dermanyssus gallinae
AAAACTAAATTTAGCCATTATGTATGCTTTGTTAAACCATAGCTCAATATATTGTTTATATATATATATATATATATATAATATATATATCTGCAGCTGCCACTCTAATAAGTGTTTGACTATCGTTTTGTAGTAGCAGACCAGCGACAGAGCGGCCCGTTGGAAGATCCTGAGGAAAAAGTGCATGAAGGAGATGATGCATAGTCCTCAGTGGGCACAAATTATCTTCCGCTAGAACAAACAGATAAGTATACGTGATTGAAAAAGCGGATTTACTAAGGCAAAATGATTTAAAATATATAACAAATATATTCGTGTACATAGACAAATAGTCTAAAACTAATTGTTTATGAACGACAATATTTCCTTGTCGCATTTCGGCGGTTCGGCAAGTTAATTACGGCATAGCATTGACAGTTTGTTTTTGTGCGCAGACTAAATCTACACTCAATGGTGGTACAGCTCAGACGACTACGAACGGGTGCTTTTCCTGTACGTCCTGCAAGGGTTCAAACAGAGGTGTTTTTTAGTGGGTAGTACGCGCGGATTGGATTGAGTCGAATGCTCTCATCCGGCGTTTAGTCCCACACTATCCTCCACAACGGAGGGTGTGCGTAAATGCATTTTTCACCTCTTAAAAAAAAAAAAAAAAAACATCGGGACCGGCAGAAAGTTTACGGAATAAAGCACGCGGCGCACTTCAGACGCAAAGCCTGATCATTACGATTTGTATGCAAGTGTGTACACACGTGTATATATGGCCATCGGTGTAAATTACTAATTTTCAAAATCTTATGGTTAAAAAATCTGGACATTTGTAATACAGTTTTGCAAATAAAACCATAATCTGATTCTAAATCCGAATATATACGACGGCGGATCGGCAAGTTCGAGTGTTTTGCATTTTAAAAAACTGAACAGGAACTACCAATGTATTTTAATAATTGTTACGATAAAACGCTTTTCATCAGCGATACGCCTGCCAACACAAGCTTTGCGTTTATGGTATAGAATTGGTTTGAAACGAACATGCATAAGGTTCTGTGTTAAAGACCAATGGGGAGTAACTATGACTCTTTCCGGCGTTGGTCCGCTAATGCGCGAGTTACGCGTGCTGCGGGGACCTTCATGCGCCCACTTAAAAGTTGTTCAGACGGTGTAAACTCCCAATGTGGCAACGAAGACATATTGTCATTTTGTCGTAGCCCATATGAGAGCTGTTAAGACTACTATGAGTGTACGGGGGAAGTGTGCTGCACATAAAACCCGGGTCGCACGGTGAACGCCCCGGGCTTTAGCAACCCGCTGGTACAGTCTGGGACGCCTGCTGCCTTAACTTAATAGGCAGAATGAGAGCGAATTGGCCACATAAACGCAGACCTCCCGACGAGGGATGAGTATAATCCGCGGAATCGCGAGGTGACGTATGTCTAACTGTCGGACAGGGTAGTGGTGGTGCCGAACTTCAATAAAAAGGAGGGTGGGAGATTCGCTGGCCTGTCTATTCGGGCTGGCTGGCACTCCCGCAACGGCATATTGTTCAGGGTGATGAAGAAGTTCCGCCCCATACGCCCGACGACCATCCCGACAGAGATTAGTAAACACATAAAACTCGGCTCCTTCTAGACGATTCCATTGGAACAAATGAAACGCAAGCTACGTATCTTGCAATGGGCTCGGATTATGTCATTGGTTTCTTGCAGACGGACCGCGGCTCCGTGGGGTGGTACAAAATTAACTGGGAACAGTGAAAACGTTCATATCACAATTGTAATAACTAGACACTAATTATAATATTGAACATCAATGTGTATTTTTGTACAAAAAAAAACTGTCGTCGGAGCCTAAAACGGACTTGCGCCGTCCACAACGTCGGCGCGTCCTGCGTGCAAGACTTCCTGAGGGCCTACCCGTATATTTTAAACTGCGCAAAAGAGACTTGGATGACCTTGGCGTAAACATCCCTGACTGGGTTATGGAAAAACTTCGGGAAACGAATAGAGGAGCAACAGTCGACCTCGTCCAGCGAAGACAGCTCTGACGAACCTTCTCCTGTTATCGGCAGATACTCCTGAACAGGAAGCAGAACAGGAAGAAGACTGTATGTTTCTATAATCTTCCTATGACATTGTCATAAGAAGTTTTTCAAGAAAAGTTGCTTGAACAACTTTTTATGAGATCTAATTAGTATACTGGCTTATACTAACATATATATTATAATAATTCTGTGGTGACTGTTAAATATCTATTAAAAACCAATATCACTAAAAAAATTCTATAAACGCATAAATAATGTGCCTATTTCAATTTAAAGACATTCATACGGACACATTATCTACGCCTTTCAAGAATTCTCTTTGAAACTGTCCCCCGAGGGAGATGCATAGCAGCGGACGAGAAAGTTTTTTTGTTTGGAGACTAGTCAAGAAAACACTCTATATTATTCCTAAATCTAATTTCAGCAGCATGTATGCTTTTGCAAAATTATGTCTCGCATATTAGAACAACGTCATTCGTCTTGTTTGGAGACTAGTCAAGAGAACACTCTATATTTATTCCTAAAACCAATTTCAGCAGCATGTATGATTTCGCTCTCACACATTAGAACAACGTCAATGTCATATAGCAGGCAATAACTTAGTGCAGCAATTGCACCTCGTTTGGCGGCTGACCTCACCGCCAAACAAAATGCAATTCTTAGTAGATGTATTAGAAAGCGATAATGTTCAATCAATTACATTTTTCAGTTTCACTGATTCTAATACGTAATCAGAGCAGACCCGGTAGGCCACTGCCTGAGGGCAGCGAACTTAGCACCGCAGCCGCATTTCCACGTTGCACTTCAATTGATATTCTTTGTAGCAGAAATTTCCCTGCCCTTTTCTCATCCTTCTCACTTGCCGCTCTTTTCCAAATTTCTTTCAGAAATGTTACTGTTGATTTGCCTATGACTCCCATTGTTTCTATGGCAACTGGCTGCACAATAAAGATGCCTCCAACTCGCGGTACTTCAGACTTTTCCGCTGCTCCGCTAAATTGGCAACAGCACCTGCTGATCTTGAAGCTCGGCTCCTTTAAGACGGCGCCAGCGTGTCCCACACGGTTGCGTCCCACACAAGGGCCTTTCCGGAGGACCACGGAACCAAAGTCAATCCGTCTGGACGTAAGGCTGAGTCCGCTGCTAGTCCGACTGGCTCCTTTCTGCAGGGTACGTTAGCGGAATGCAACGCTCTTGAAATCACTTCCTTGAGGGCGGCGTGGCGCGCATGTCTTTCGCAGCTCCTAAGACAGCTGAGGCCGTGCTCTCCCGTCGGCGACACCGGTGTGTTGCACAGGGAGCAACTATGAGGCGCACACACAGCCTTCCCTAACCGCAGGCCAGCAACGATGCGGAGTGTTGTGTGGTCCAGCATCGTTCCCAGCTGCGGCGAGGGGATGGCTTGAAGCCATTTTGCGCTCGTATTGTTGGAAGCTGCTAGTAGGCGTGCCTTGCCGCCGAGTGCATCAGTCGTGTTGTCCAGGAGCTTATTTTGAATGGCTTCGACTACCACAGCATCTGGAGCATGCTGGCGTGTGTCGTCAAGCACCACGCGGTGATATGCGGCGAACTCCTCTTTTTTAGACTCCAGGAGCCGTGCTAGAAAGGACTTGACGTTCGGAGGAGATAAGATGTAATCCGTGCCTGAAGTGTGGTGATTGAACCCAAGAAGGCGGTCTGGGCCAGATCGGTTCCACGTCGTATTCCAAGACCTCCGGCTGATGTAGGAAGGGTAGCCTGGTCTCAATTTGCCCCGTCCAGATTCAAATTTAACACCCGGTTCACGCACTGTCTCAGCTTATCGTCAAATGGTTGTAGAATGTTCCTTTGGGCCGATGCATCTATGCAGCGAAGGATATAGATTAGCCTTAGTGTCGAGAGGCTAGTTCGCATCAAGAATAATGCAGGATGCGCATCGAGGGATTCCGACCTGGAATACCAGATGTTTTCATAGTGTATAGCTTGATGTCAGGAAGCAGGCCCTGCGCCCGGCGTAAACACTCGTCACGAAAGGCGTAGTCGGATGACAAGACGTACAGCTTACACTTTAAAGCATTTAGTTGCAGTCCAGAGGTGACGCCGAAATCGATTATCTTTTCCACATCACTAAGGGCGGAATCAAGAGTACATCTAATTGTGCCATCGTCTAAGAACCACGGCTTAAATTCCGACTCCAAAGCAGAAAGCAATTGGCAAATCGCCAGACAGAAGAGGGCCGGGCCACACGGGTCCCCTTGCTGTACCCCACATCTGGAGAGAACGATCTCTTCCCCCCAAAAGAGATTGGATGGGCTCCTGTACATTTGGTAGACTGCGGGGTATATTGCTAGAAAGTTTGATTTGACGGCTTCAAGAATTACATCCCTTCTCAGCGAATTAAAAGCATTTTTAAAATCGAGTTTTATCAGCACCTTATTAGACGCCGAGTTAGTATTTTAAAGGCACTTGCAGCGTGGACAGCAGCCTCGCAGCCCTCCTTCAACTCCACAACCCAGTTAAACGGGGGCAATCCTGTCGATAATCGGCGCCATGTATTTGCGGATTAGAACTTCACACGCTAGCCGCCACAGGGTATTCCCGACTGCTTTCGGGCGGGGACCACCGTCTTTTTCCTTTAAAGCTATAAGATTAGCTCCATAGAAGCTACTAAGTGCGAACCCTGGTAGGCGGCCATTCACGACAAGGTTGCAGAAGTCCGTCAGAGCAAGAAGGAGGGAGCAGATCTGATCACCCTTTCCAATAAGGTCTTTTAGGTGTCTGGGCTTGAGACCGTCAGGTCCTCTACTTGAGCTATTTGGGAAAGTTTAAATTGCTGCTCGGACTTTACTGGGGGTAATGTTGATTTGATCGGCTGATGGAACACCACGAGGCGGTGCCGGGTATGCCGCTATTTCTGGCATGTTCGGGTGCTTATCGTTAAGTATGCGATGCGTGTTGGCGTCTTGTGGAGCCATCGAATCCGTTAAAATTAGAATGCGCGCTGCTACCGAAACATCCCCTTGAGCCAGTTTTGCCTGTGCCACCCGAGCTCTTTGTCTATCATAGTTTGTGTTAGTCTTCGGCGCCGCGACATGGTTAGCATTGATGGCAGCATGGAGTGGGGCACGACTCCTAAATCGACTGAGGTTGTCCCGAATAAGTGAACACAGAGACTTTCCTTTTGCCTTTTGCCGTGGGATGGTGAGGACCGTTGTTGCAAAATGAGCCAGACGAGACCACGAGTCTAGATCATTCGCTGAGCAAACCGACTTGATTGTGTTGGTCATTTCGGCAGCAACTATGGGTCTCACGCCGCGAGGAACGATCGAGAGCATCTTGAGATTTTGGCAAACAGCGGACAATTGTTGAACGGTGCGAGTGAGGGCAGTTGACAGTGAAATCGGCGCCGGAAGTCGTGTTGACGACGTCGTGGGTGGCGTCTCGGTGTTGCTGTGCGTCAGCGGTGTTGTCCACTGAAGAATGTCTAGTTGTCTATTGGTCATTAGGATCAGCAGAAGGCGACCCCGTATTGACACCTGTTCCATAGCCAGTGTTCGTCGAAGGCGACGATGTCTGGAGTGCATGGAGCGACGGCGTCACTGCGGAAGTCGTTTGTGGAGCCTCTGGCTGAGGTTGCTCTACCATGCTCAACTCAAGTGCTGAGCGGAGAGCCAGTTCCACCAGACCGCGAAAACTGTCCGAAGAAAACTCAGAGACGCTGCCAGGCGCTATAGGTGGCGCTGCTTGAATGTGCAAGCTGGGGAGAGCAGTCGAAAGTGCTCTTTGGATTGATGTTCCGATTTGCGTGACTATGACGTCGATTATAATTGGAAGTATTTTCTCCGTGACGCATTGCACCACCTTGTCAATGTTGTTGATTTGGTGTACATCATTGGTGATCTGCTTTTACTTTTTGATCACTGTGCCAGCAGGGGGCTGAACCTTGGGTGTCGCCGCGGGTACCTTAACCCCGTTCTGAACAACGGCAGAGAAAGACCGCTTGGAAAAGGAGGACGACGGCTGAATATCGGCCACGGGTGCGCAGATCTTGACTGGCGTGGCCTCAGGCTTTCTCTGTATAACCCGTATTGCTGACTTATTTAGCTGCTCCATACGGCAAAGTCGATGCGAGCAACTGCCGGAAGTAGCTTTATGGTTTGATTTATATAGGCAACACTTCGCCGCTTGGTTGCGGTTTTTCCGGAGATGGTTCGTGGAACCACAACGGCGACAGCGAGGTGCCGCCCAGGGGCAGTCCGGCTTGATGTGGTCCAAGCTATAACACCGGTAGAACTGGTGTGGTTCTCTATAGAGCATCACCCCGTGTGCTTTAAGGCCCAGACGAACTTCCGTCGGAAAATCAATTCCGACAAAAGTTAGGATTACTTGGTCAGTAGCCATAACTATGCCAGTTTGTGCGTTCTTCGCTCTGACTCGAATGGCCTCTGTGACACCTAGACACCCCAAGGCGTTAATAATAGTTGTGTCGCTGAGCGACGGATGCACACCGCAGATTTTTCCCTTTACTGTCGATATTTGGCCACTCACTCTGGACTGAACAGGGATACCTCCGACTGAGGTTAAACTCAACAATGTCGCTCTGTCTTCAGCGTCCTCGGCGACTATAACAAGTTCGCCGGCTCGTGTAAAATGAGGTCCTTTAAGATGTCTAGCGACGTCATCGCAAACAGCGTTAAAATTGGTCTCCAGCAAATTATTGTCGGCGGCAAAAATAATCGCCTCAAATCGCTCATTTGTTTTAATTTTTGGTATTGCCTCCTTTCTTAATAACTTTGCCACCCGCACCAACTACGCTCTAACCCTCGGTGTCTTCCTCGTCGTGCGTCTCACCGGAGTCCCCGGTTGGCCGCACTGTAGCACCGCTCTCCATGGCTTCCCTTTCAGCGCTATCGTTACAAGCGCCAGAGGATTCCGCTAACGTTGTCAGCTTTGCACCGCTCTTTCCGGCCGCTCTCGTCTTCGATGGTTTCTCCCGTTGCGGCGGGCTGGTGGCTTGCCGTTTGATAGCTGCCGCTGTGGTAGCGGTGTCGATGCCGACGACATCCGCTCCACCGGCTGTACGTTGCGGCTGCTTTCTCCTTACCTCCTTTCCACTTGTTTACATTTCTGCTGCTGCCTCAGTCTCTTGACCGGCTACAGCTTTTCGAACGTCTCCCGATGGTTACAGCACTGGGCGAGTTCAGCAAAATCACCAAATCACAGTTTTTCACAGAGCTCGAAGAAAGTCGATTGCACCACTCGAATCACCACCGTTCGAAAAAATCAATTAAATGTATAACAAGATTGAAATTAGTTCCATAAGCTGAGTCTCGTTTACATAGTCCAATAGTCTAAAAAAACGAATTGTCTATGTAAAAACAATATTTTGAAAAAACATTGTCTAGATTTGCGTTTCTAGGCAATTTCGGCGATTAAGTTAACTATGGCATAGCATTGACAGTTTTTTTTAAAGTGCGTTTTATTTACAGTATCTTATGTGTATTACAACATTATAGTCGTGTAGTTCGTAAGGCTGAAAGCCCGTGTACGCAGCACTGGAACATCCAATACATATGATTTATTTTTCTTTCCATCTTCTTAGCACCGTGTTACCTACATATTATATTTATGTTTAAAAAAAAAAATAATAGTAGTGAATGCGAGTGTGAAACGTGATCATGGGCCCGAATGCCCGGCTAGTTGTGCCTCCAGCTAGCCTGGACATAGCGAACATTCGCACTGATGGACTTGCAGCCGTCGGCGATATTTCGAGGCCCGCTAGCGCCATGAGTAACAAGTCCGCGGGCGTTAAGCGAAGAAGGCAGGGCGTCGATGCTGACTCGGTGGCTGATGAACCCTCGGGTGACGATGGTTTTACCGTTGTTACTAGCGCGAGGGTAAAGAAGACCGTGCTGCGGAAGCAAAAACAGTTAGATCGGTTGAAAAGCGAAGTCAACTCAGGAGCATTCGGAGCTTTCAGGGTTCGCCTGAGACACAAGGAGAACCCTGACGGGAGTTTGGCTGACTTCAAAGAAGGTTCGATGCTACGGTTATTCAAGGCAATCCACAGCCTGGTGCCGGAGGGGCGAATCTCAGGCGATAAGAGCAGCATCTTTGTCAACGTTTCCTCCATCGATGTAGCTCAGAAGCTTTCCAGCCTAGCATGCGTTGATGACATCCCGGTGACCGCCTCTTGCCCGGGCTTGGCCTCGTTTAAGGCCAGGATTCAAGGTGTCTGCACCGCGCTAACAGAGGAAGAGATAAAAACGGAGCTATCAAACTACGGCGTCACGGCTGCCCGAAGACTGTTTGTCTCTTCTGGCAATCAAAAGAAGCCTCTGCCAAAAGTGAATCTGACCTTCGACCGTCAACCACCGGCGTCAGTGTTCCTGGGCTATCGTTCACACGCGGTAGTTCTGGAACCCGACCAGCCCCGAGTCTGCTTTAACTGTTCCAGGGTTGGCCACATTGCGGCGAACTGCTCACTTCCCAAGGCTTGTCGCAACTGTGGCAAAGGAGGCCACCTAGCCGCCGATTGTCCGAACTCGTCCAAGTGTGTCAACTGCGGGGGACCTCACGACGCAAAGTCACCCAGCTGCCCGCGATTATTCTACCTGAGAGAAAGGAATAGGGTTCTAATGGAAGCCAGAACCCTCCACCAGGTCCGGGCTAATCACCCGGATGCATCTATCAACGAAGCCCTGGCAGCGCCTACACCCTCTTTACAGGGCTCAAGCAGCGCGGACTCAGCTTCTTCCTCCCCGGTGGGGGCGACATATGCCTCGGTGGTGCGCGGCATCGCGGTTGGTGGAAACACCACTCCGCAGCTCCTTCTACCCCGGCCTAGAGCGGCCCCCAAACAGCGTTCTCGAGCCAAGCCACGAACGAAGGTTACGCGCACTCGCCTCCGGGGACCTCGCAAGCCAGTGGCTCACGGGTCGTTCCGGATTAGTTCGGGACTTAATATCTATGAAGTCTGAGCTGTCGAAAATGGTTAAGTCAATAACGAACGCATTGCAGCCTCTATTGGCGCTACTGTCGGTTGCTAGCGACCTCAGACAATCATAATGACGGGTGATCACAACGATTGCAGGACGGTGACAGAACCCACACAGGTCAGGTCGTCGGATTCTTCAGAAGGTGCCGGTCCAAGCCTCACATTTGGACAGAATCCTGCGACTCCGCCAGACCCCTTGGGGCTCAACAGGGTTACCTGTCACCAATGCGGCCAGACCTTCGCCAGGCGATGCCTCCGTAGACATGTTACGGTCAAACATGGGGGTGGGGGCGCCATACCCGTCCCTAACGGGGCCATGAACGAGTCTTCTCTAGACCTCACGGAGTACATCCAGGCTTTCATGAAAACTGGGAAACTGGTTCGTATCCTGCCCAAAGTGGTAAGGAAGTCGGTGGCTGACGCCTTGTCAGAGGTGTGCTTAAAGGTTGCCTCGGACAACGACGACGCTGCCTGGCTTGGGCTTTTCTCCTTCGCCCCAGTCGTGCTGAGGTTACCGATAGGGCGTAGGGATTCACGTTCTCTGGCAGTGGTCATCAGAAAGAACTTGGTGGAGTTCCGACGTGGTGTTCGGCTTACAGACCTGGCTCCCCTACTTACTGCGGGTGATTCGGGTGGTAATGTTGAGCGAAATCAGTCGATCACGCGGGCTGTGTCGGCCAAGCTATCGGACGGGAATGTGTCGGGAGCAGCCCGCCTTCTTCTATCTGACGACGTTATGGTCGATGAACCAGCCGCTACGGCGACGTTACGGGAAAAACATTCCCCCGCGCAGCCAGACTTGTGCTGGCCGTCTGCTCCACCCTCACAACTCTTACCTTCATCTACGTCGGTCGAGGATGTTCGCTATGCGGTTGGATCATTTTCAAAGAGCTCGAGCGCCGGCCTGGATTTTATAAGACCTCGGCTCCTACAGGACCTCCTCTCACCGATTCTTGGCTGCTCATCCGATGGACTTTGCAAGGCCCTGGCAAAGGTAATCGACCTACTGCGATGGGGAGTTCCACATCCAAGGTGGTGCCCCCTCATCTTCGGAGCGAGGCTGTTCGCATTGAAGAAGAAAGACGGCTCGTTCAGACCTATCGCTTGTTCTTCAGTACTACGCAGGGTCGCGGCAAAATTGGCAGTGAGGGACTCTAGGGGTACTATTAACCTAGCGATTGGACCGCACCAGCTGGGTTTCTCCACCAAGGGAGGTGCTGAAATAATGATTCACGCTACCAGGGCTTTTATTGATTCTCGGCTCGATTCATCCGTGCTAGTCAAACTTGACTATAAGAACGCGTTCAACACCGTCAGGAGGGATCACTTGTTGAAGGTGGTTGGAGATCAGACCCCTGCCATTTATCACCAAGTAAAATTGGCCTACGGCGATCCATCGCACTTGGTCTTGCCCTCGGCACTGCTCACTTCGGCTGTAGGGGTTCAACAGGGAGATCCCCTTGCGCCCCCTCTGTTTTGTCTTGCCGTTAAGGACTTGGTTAACTCACTTGAAAGTCCTCTCAATCTTTGGTACTTGGACGACGGGGTAATTGGAGGTAACATCAGTACGGTCTGTGAAGACTTAAAGAAGACACTTAGTTTCTCCACATGCAGCGGTTTGGAGCTGAACCCAATCAAGTGTGAGGTTCACATAATCAACTCAGGTACAGCTGAAATCTCCGCTATACAGAACCTACTTCCAGGTTGCCGCGTAACAGGCGACGACCTGGATCTTCTTGGTGTTCCCCTGTTCTCTCGCCACCTTAGACCGACAATCGAACGTGGGATGGAAAACTGGAGGTTGGTTTTAATCGTCTTCCCCAGCTGGGCGCCCACCGGGGGTTGTACCTCCTGCGTTCATGCTTCTCTGCGTCGAGGCTGAACTACCTGTTCAGGGGAATCAACAGTTCAGCCTTCTCGGCCCAGTTGGAGGAAATTAACTCAAAGATGGGCTTTGCGTTGGAATCTATACTCAACCTGCGGCTGCGAGACGATTCCCTAGTTCAGGCCTTCTTACCGGTTGCCAGAGGCGGACTGGGCCTGCCTGAAGCTGTTTCTCTTTCAGTCGCAGCACACATCGCCTCTTTACATTCGGCGACTAGTGGTGTCGAGTCTACCCTGGACACCCGGGCGATGGCAAACTTCCAGGCCACGCTTGAACAGACTCACGATGACGCCATCGCATTCTGCGGGTCTCTACCGGAGACTCCTTCTCTTCAGCGCGCGTGGTCAGAACTGGCAAACGACGGCCGATGGAACGGCCTGTGGGACCGAACAACTACGGCCGCTAGCAAAGCGAGGTTACAGGCAGTTTCGTCGCCCGGTGCAGGTGCATGGCTACACGCTCTCCCGAGCCCTCAGCTGGGTACCCTGCTCGACGATGAGTCTACACGAATACTAGTCGGGTTGAGGTTAGGAGTTGAGCTAGTCTCCCCACACCGGTGCAGATGCGGTGACGAGGTCGACTCCCTAGGTCACCATGGACTCTCCTGTCTCCAGAGTTCAGGCAGAATCGCACGCCACTCGGCGTTGAACGAGACATTTAGCAGAGGGCTTCGATCGGCAGGCTACCCATGCATTTTGGAGCCGTCTGGCTTAGTCAGAGACGATGGAAGGAGACCTGATGGAATGACCCTGACTCCCTTCGAGCGGGGCCAAATGCTGGTGTAGGACGCGACCGTAACCGACTCTTTAGCCCCCTCAATGGTCGGTACGAGCGCAGCCCGCCCTGGACACGCGGTAGCCCTAGCGGAAGCAGCCAAGTGCAGAAAATATTCAAGCATCAGTTACCCACACTTGTTCTCACCGCTTGCATTCGAGACATTGGAGGGGCCTGGGTCGCTCACGACGAAACTGCTCAAGGATGTCGGGAAAAGATTGGCGCTTGCTACAGGAGAGGGCGGGCGAGTATTTACTGCAACGTCTGTCATTAGATGTTCAGAGGGGGAATGCCGCTTCGGTGAGAGGTACCATGGCTAGGTGGACCAGCCCAGGCCTGGGCCTAGTGCCTTGAGTTATGCCCCAGCGGGCTGTGCACACGTTCTTACATCACAAATGTATATTTTGGTACACTTAAATAAATGATGATATATATATATATATATATATATATATATATATATATGTGTATATATATGTATGTATGTATAATAGTAGTTAAAAATAATAATGATAATAATAGTAATAATAATAGCCAGTAAATATCATTTTGCCTGAGTGTTCAGAGATCTGGTAGAAATATATAATATTAGTGGTCGCTTGAAGTTGTATTTCATGGTCTTCGTGGATAATCAGATATGGCCACCCGCCTCGGCCATGGACAGTACGCTTAAAGGCCGCCAAGTGACGCAATGTGTAGGCTCGCGTCGCTGTCTCCCACATGTCACGTCTTCGGCACGTATGACTATGACACCATGTGCACACACACACACACGTCTGCACACACACACACACACACACGTCTGCAC
This sequence comes from Dermanyssus gallinae, assembly GCA_003439945.1. Lineage (NCBI taxonomy): Eukaryota > Metazoa > Arthropoda > Arachnida > Mesostigmata > Dermanyssidae > Dermanyssus > Dermanyssus gallinae. Next base: position 12,482 of record QVRM01006002.1, read on the forward strand.
ACACACACACACGTCTGCACACGCGTGTCTGCATACCTGTAGTTGTGCTGTCTCATGGCTGCTGAAATGTGTGTGGGCGTTCATGTGGAAACTCGTTACGGTGGTTACATGTTGTCTGTGTTTGCATTTCATGTGATGATGCGTTTGTGCGTAATGCGTAGTTTTTGAGTGTCATACATTTTGTGTTATTGGAATGGTAGTTTATTCAATTAACCTGGACAGTTGCTCCTGGCTGAGTGATGTAATGTGCTTTCGTATTTGTTTCTTGATTTGTCTAGTGGTCTCGTTTGTTTGTTGTCGTATGTTATCAGGACAACTATTTAATAGCTTAATAAAATGACTGGCAGCCCTTTTCATGGTTTCACTTTTTATGTTTTCCAAATTGAGGGTGCCATGTTGGCGTGCTCTGGTAAGATATTGGTGACTTGATCTTTGTCTCTCTTGTATCTCACGCCCAACATGTGCCTCTTTCAGAAGAAAATGGGAGAGCACTGATTCTGCGTACTGATGTCGAAAAGGCAAAACCTTTAAACTGTCCATAAGTGTTGCTGCATTAACGCTGCGTTCAGCACCGCAGACCAATATTATGGCTTTCTTCTGCAGGACGATTGGTTGTAATATTGTCAGATAATAACCACCGTATAGCGTTAGTCCATATCGATAGTAACTCTCCACAAGTGCACGATATACTTCGAGTTTTAGTGCTACTGTCGCTGAGTTTCTTATCTGGCTTAATATTGCCACGTCCTTCCTCAATTTCTTGGCAATATAATTGACGTGTGGTTGCCAAGATAGGTTGCTCGAAATCATCATTCCTAAATATTTTATCATATTAGTTCGTTCGATTAAGGGGCAGTGACAATGCATAGAGCTGGTTATATCGAGATGGTTGTGTAGTTGTATAGAATTCATGTGTGCAATAGCCGGACGACTTCGGAGTTCGAACTGTATAAACTTAGTTTTGCTGTGATTTATCACAAGTCCGTTTTGTTTCATCCACGCCCCGATTTTACTTAAGCTTCGTTCTATGTGTTGCGTATTCTCAAGTGATTGTTGTGTATAGATAAGTGCTGTGTCATCCGCGTACATGTATTTAGTAGAGCAGTCTTTTATTTGAAAGAAATCGTTGCAATACAAAATGTATAAAAGAGGACCCATCACACTTCCTTGAGGGACGGCAAAAGGTCTTAAGGTAACTTCGGAAGACTCGTTGTTGAACGAGTATGTCTGTTTTCTGTTATTTAGATATGTTTCTATCACGGTTAGTGCCTTTGCAGTGATTCCCATACGTTGCATTTTATGCAGTAAGCGGCAATGTGGAATGCTGTCGAAAGCCTTAGACAAATCTAAAAACACACCTACTGGCCTGTTACCCTTATTTATCTCTTGAGCTAGTGTTTCATGCACAGCCATTAACGCCGACTGTGTGCTTTTGCCTTTTCTGAACCCAAACTGATTACTATGTAGTATTTTATTGTCGTCAAGATGTCGTTTTATGCGTTTTACAATTAACGTTTCGATTAGTTTGCCTAAATTGCTGAGGAGTGAGATTGGTCTGAAGTTACTTATGTTGTCTTTGCGTCCCTGTTTATATAATAGTACAAGTTTTGATCTTTTAAGTGCACTAGGAAAGCGACCGTGCGTAAATATTGAATTTGCCAGCCTCCAGATTATCCTCGTGAAGATGTCACTGTTTGCTTTAATGATATTGTTTGTCATTTTGTCCTCTCCAGGTGACTTGTCATTTTTAATTTGTCTAATTGTTTCTTCTATTTCCTCTTCTTCTACCGGTGGTAGTGACCGGAGGGGCTCTCGACATCTGTAGGTTGGTAGGTTCTCGTCATCTGTTGTCGATCCATTTGATAGGCTGAGCTTTTCTCCAACTGTAGCGAAGTGCATATTAACTAAATCTACTTTTTCCTTCAGTGTTGCTAAGTTTGCACAATTTCCTAGCTTAGTTGGGTCGACTTTGTCAGTACGCTGAGTACCCCTTATGTATTTATTGATTGTCGCCCAGTCTTTTTTTTGTCACCGACGAATTTAGATGTATAGAAGGCGTCTTTGGCTTTTCTGAGTTGTGATGTTATTTGATTTCTTAGTACTTTATGTTGTCTGGTAAGGTTCGGTTCAGTCTTTAATTTTTCGAACAGTTCGTCCCTCCTTCTCATATTTTTAAGAATTTCTTTTGTAATCCATGGTTTCAGTATAGTGTGTTTTGCTCTTGTATAAGGGCGTTTGTGTTGTGTTGATCTGTTTGCACATGTCTGCAGTGTTGTTATGATGGTGTCGCACAGTGTTTCCGGGTCATCTAGATGTTTTAATGTACTGCTCCAGTCAACTTTTCTGATTTCACTGGCAAATCTTCTGGTGTTCATTGTTTTCGGTGTTATAATGGGTTTATTGTTAGAGTGTGTATGTTTTCGTGTTATTTCTATACTCAGGGTAATGGCGTTGTGGTCTGATATACCTCTAGTGGACTGTGTTGCGACTTCTTGTATGTCAATTGTCCTGATGTTGGCGAATATGTGATCTATGATGGTGGAACTTCTACTGGTTGTTCTCGTTGCCCCTGTCTTCAAGAGTCTGAAACCCTCTTCTGCCAGTGCATTTAAGTAATCTTGACTAATTCCTGTTGTCTTGCTGACATCGATGTTTGCATCTGTAAGAATAACTTTGTTCGGTGATTCACTGGCTTTTGCATATATTCTGTAGTTCATGAATGAAATGTCCTGGTATAGAATATATGTTGTTTGGTGATCTGTAAATACCTATAAGTTGAATAGTTGTGTTCTCAGCCGTTATTGATATTATACATACGTCAGCATTTTCCATAACGACTTGTACTTGTGTACTTTCATACTTGCTATTAACAAATATTGCCACGCCGCCTGCTCTGCTTTTACTTTCGGGCGAGAAGTACCCGGAGTAGCCGTCGATGCTGAATCCACACATCTGGTCTTGGCGAACCCACGTGTCCGTGAGGACAAGAGCTGTCGTATCTTGGCAGTTGAGAGAGCATACCGAGAAGCAGCTCTAGATTGGCCGATAAGCTTCTAATGTTTGATAAATACACTCTAAATATTGTACTGGCTTTTTCTTTTGTAATAATATTAAATAAAGAATGTGTTACATGTTTGTAATTTCTTTCCATGCGTATGTGACCCTCCTCGGAAAAGTCAGCAATGGGTAATTAACACTAAGGTAGTTATTAACCACATAAGGAAATTTGAGTTAAAGCTATGTGGAAGCAATTATTAAATGTTATGTCTGGGTATATGGGCATTAAACGATATGTGTGATCAACTAGGAATATTACCTTCAAAGATGAATAATTGCAATTTTAGCTAGCTAAATTCAAGTTTTACTGGTGTTTAATTATTTATTTTGAGATATGTAAACGCTAATCAAACAAAGGCCCTAAAACGAAATATATATATACATATATATATACATACACGTACATATACATACACACACATGCATATATACAATGCACATGTTATGTTACTTATTTTCCGAGCTGTTTTGTCTCTTCGCCTCAGCATTGTCTGCTTGCTCGGTTGGTGAAGTTTCAAAGAATCGTTTTTTCCCATTTCATTTTGCCCGCCGGATATACTTAATGTTTCTAATTTAAATATTTCTAGTTCGTTAATGTTTCTAATTTGGTTTTCCTCCCCTCCCTTATATTTCAAGTATACTGTACAATTGTGAATATTAGTTCGAAATGTGATATCGTATGATTTTTTCAGGTCACTGCATGCTTTTCTAAGTTGGTACAATTTTGGCGCCAGGTGAGTGGCAGCTGTGATGGTGTGATTGTTGTTACTGTTGCCGCTGGTGCTCTTGTTTGGGAAGACGTGCTGTGTTGTAAGCGGCCTGTTCCTGTCGCAGATGCGAATTATTGCTCTTCGCGCGTTTTCTTCGGTATCAGCTGTGACGATGATGGCGCTATTCGGCTTTGTGTAGAATTTTCGTCTAGCTTTTTTTATATTTATGTTGTCCAGGCCAGCCGCAGCAATCAGCTGGTTAACTAACTGCACGGTGGTTGTTGATGGCTCTTTGGCTGGTCCAGGGACGTTGAGCAACACAAAATCGCACATCAGCTGTCCTTGCTCTAGCATGAGTAATCTTGCATTACTTGTGTCGTCTAGTGTTGGAGTCGACGTGCCGGCCAACTCCACTTTTCCATTCTTTGCTGCAGGAGCTGCACATCGTTTTGGATAGTATCAATGCGCTCGATCTTTTCGGCCATTGCCGTCAGTTTTTGGTTCAGAACCGACATTTCTTGCTGCATTTTTGGCATAGCCGTGATCGTGTCGTTGATTTGAGTCAACTGGTCTTGAATTGCCGTAAGTGCACTAGACGTAGCCTGTTGGGCAGGCGATTTAGCCGTGCCTAGGCATATTTCACAGATCCACTTACCAGGAGGTGGTAGTTGGGCCTCCTCCAGTTTGTGTTTTGTCTGCGCAGACTGCATCTTCACGCAATGATGGTACCGCTCAAGGAGACTACGGACACGTGCGTTCTCTGCACGTCTTGCAAGGCTCCGGCATGGCTCTTCGACACCCCAAAGTTCGCCGTTACCAGGACCCACCTGCGTCGGGTCCAGAGGATCGGGGCCCTCAGGGTAATCGCAGTGCATTGGAGAGTATGCGCAACGGCGGCCCTGTTTTTGCTGGAACGATCCCTTGGGATCTGAAAGCAGCCGAAAGCCGCCGCTAATAGAGTAACCCCCAACGCAAGAAGGCCGAGGAGTGTCTGCATAAAATTGAGTGAAGAAAACGAGCGCCAATCACAAGGCGCCCCCCTCCCTGTGGCGCCCGGGGGACATAACCGCCAGGAGTAGTACGACTCGCCGCCCCCCTGACTGTTTGATGAGATGCTCAAGCAGTTACCAGTCAGGTCGGGGGACGGGGACATGACTGGTTTTTAGTGGGTTGGAGCCCCACACTACCGGCCCACTCTTGCAGGGAGCTTTCCCGCTGTGGTGACCGTGTGTGCAACCGCATTTTCCAGTTAGTCCTCTATCATGAACTTCCTTAAAACACAATACAGCACATTTCGCCACTGACATAAGCATTTCGTTATTCACACAACATTTAGCAACCGCCTCAATCTTACTCTGTAGTACTTGCCTTTGCTAGCGATGTTGGGTGAAACAACGTGGCCTGGTGGTGAAATACCTAAGTGTAGTGTCCACCACCCTAACGACCGGACGACGACCGATACGAGTTCGCTAGGCTCTTGCTCAAACAACACACGTCCTCTGCCTGGCTCAAGCAAACGACTACTAACTGATTTATTCTCATGCCTCCTTATATACTCACAGATTGCCTGCGCATTTAGTGACTTCCCGCGTCTTCGCTAGTAGGGTGGCGGCATCTTCTATTTAGCGCCATATAGTTAGCTTGCTTCAGCGTTGCCGCCAACGATATATATATACCCGCGCAGCTTAACGGACGCTGCTATCCTACATTCTCCCCCCCTTCACCGGCTTGTTTCGAATTCGGTCCCATCTTCACCCACGAACTCCCGTAGACGGCTCGGTGCGCGTCTCATCCGCCGTGGACGTCCTTCACACGGCGCGCTGTTGTTTTCGTGTTGATCTTCTGGCGCACCTCGTCTTTCTTCTTCAGGTCTCTGTTGTGCACCTTGATCCGGGCGCTGTAGATAGATTGGCCTCTGCGCTGCCCTTGCTACCTGTGGTTGGCCGGCACGCGTCAACCGGTTCCTGTGCCATCTCCTACCGTCTTTCAACTCGTACATGTCTTCACCGACTTGTCTTTTAACTCTCGTCGGTGGTCCATACTTCTCCTCCCCCTTTGTAGCGACTGGTCTCCGTATTCTGACCCAGTCACCGGGCGCGAACTTGGTTTCCACTGCCGCTCTCCTCTTGTCTGCGTACTCCTTTTGTTTGTTCTGTCTTGTCTCGACTCGCACTCGCTCATCTTCATCAGTCTGATTGTTGTTTCCTCGCCGGAGACCCGCGTCCAGTTTCGTCCTCATAGACCGTCCATGTAGTAATTCAGCGGGCAATTTGCCTGTCGTTGCCTGTGCGGTTGCGTTGTATGCGCCGATCATCTCGGTCAGGCGTCTCCGCCGGTCGCCGTTCATTTGGGCGGCCGACCAGATGAGGCCGCCCAGCGTCCTATTGAATCTTTCCACCAACCCATTTGCTTGAGGGTGGTACACGGGTGTACGTATGTGTCGAATTCCGAATTCGGTCATGAATTCTTCGAACTCATAGCTCAGGAACTGGGGTCCGTTGTCCGTTACTATGCTGGCCGAAATGCCTTCACGGATATGAGCCGGTGTAGCATGCCAATGATCCGACGAGCTGTTGTTTCTGCCATGAACTCTACCTCCGCCCACTTCGAGTAGTAATCCATGACAACAACCGCGTATCGCGCTTCCGGTCCCAATGAGCTGTCTGGGCCTCGGATGTCGACTGCTAGCTTCGTCCACGGCTGAGCTGGCCAGGGCGTCGTCCTCACGGGTTCTGTGGTAGCCACCGCTGTCTTGTCATGTAATGCGCACAACCGGCACTCTCGTACCGCTTCCTCTACCATTTTGTCCATTCCCGGCCACCAGAACGTGTTTCGCAGTCGATGTTTCGACTTCACCATCCCCTGATGCGCATCCTCGTGGGCCATCTGAAACGCTCTCTTTCGAAGTTGCTGCGGCAGAACTACTTTATCTCCTCTCATTAGTACGCCCTGCGTTTCGGACAGTTCATGAACAACGGAGGCCCAGCGCCCGGCTTGCGCCAGTCAAGGCCGTTTTAACCTAAGCCATCTTCTCACGCTCTGAATGTCCGGGTCAGCTAAAGAACAACTTACAACCTTCTCCCACTGTATTGGCCTTAACTTTTCTTCTAGTGTTGCTACTATCATTTCCTGCCCATCACACGCTTTAAAAATGTCTTCTGTCGGCAGTCGAGAGAGCATGTCGGGTACATTATTTGTTATACCGCTTCTAAATGTTACCTCAAATGAGTAGTTTCTCGGCCTTTCTACCTACCGACCTATCCTCATTGGCGCTCGTCCTTCCCCCTTGTAGCCAAGTAGTGCTATCAGCGCCTGATGATCTGTCCGTAACGTAAACCTTCTTCTCCACAGGAGCGTGTGCCACCGTTCGATCGCAAACACGCGCGCCAATGCCTCCCTCTCTCCCGTGGAATACCTTTGCTGTGTAGGTGTTAGTGAGCACGATGCATACGCTATTGGCCGCTCTTCGCCGTCCTGCTCTTGCAGTAGCACTGCTCCTAATCCGTGCGCTGACGCGTCCTAACCACTATCGTGGGTGCTGTTGGATCGAAAATGACTAAAGGTGCCGCTGCTACTATACTTGCTTTCAGTTTTACGAATGCCTGTTGTTGCTCTGGCCCCCATTTGAATAGCACGTTTTTTTTTTAACAATCTGCGTATTGGCTCGGATATATCCGAAAATGTCGGCACGCACCGCATATAAAAACTTGTCACCCCTAAGACCGACTTAACCTGCGTTACGTTAGTTGGAACCGCTAACTCTTAAATGGCTTTCAGGTTATCTACACTAGGTCGTACCCCGTGTCCGTTAATGGTAAACCCGACAAAGTTAATCTCCTTGGTTCCCAAAACACACTTTTCATTTAGCGTCATTCCTGATTCTTGGATTCGTTGTAGCACCATGCGTAACCTTACATTATGCTCCTCTTGGGACGTTCCAAATACTAAAATATCTTCTAAATATATGACCACTCCCTTTAGTCCTTATAGCAGGTTTTTCATTAATCGTTGGAAAGCCGCAGGTGCCGACGCCAACCCGAAGCAAACCCTTTTATATCGAAATAATCCCCACGGGGTTACAAACGTAGTGAGGTCTCGTGACCTTTCATCCAGTTCAACCTGGTGATATGCCGAGAGCGCGTCTAGCTTTGAAAACCCCCTGGCCCCGTCTAGCTCTACCAGCAGGTCGTCCAGATGCGGTAGAGGGAAAACATCAGGCACTATCGCTTGATTTACCTGTCTTAGATCCACGTACAATCTAACTCTACCGTCCCGTTTCGCTGCTACTACCATGCCCGATACCCACTCGGAAGCCTGAACTGGCTCAATAACATCGTTCTCCAATTGTTTATCTAATTCGGCTTTCACCGCCGTCACTAGAGTGAGCGGTAACCTCCTCAACTTGTGCTGCACCGGCCTAACATTCTCCTTAAGTCGCACTCTGTGCTGCACGGCTTTAACCAGACCTAGCGTCCCCGAAAACAGTTCCCGAAACTCGTTCTCTATTTGAATCGTTTTAACTTCTGCCACCAAGCACGATCGCGCCGCACAATCGATTATCATACCTAGTTTAGCTAGCGTATCGCGTCCTAGCACCGACCTACCATTAGCTACGACGAATAAATCGCATTCAACCTCCCGACTGCTCAGTTTGAGGTGGCATCTAGCCATTCCCAGCGTTGGTATCCTTTCCTGATTGTATGCGCATAGTATTGCGTTCGTGGGCCTAACTCGCTCTCCCCGGTCTGCCAAGTGCTCCCTATTAATAATAGATACGGCTGCCCCCGTGTCTATTAAAAAGGTTACAAAATTACCGTCTACTGCAACACTACTAGCAAACTCCGGCCTCCTCTAAGCGTTCGCCGTTGGTCCGACGATCCCAGCGTGGCTGCTCCTCCACGCCGATCGCCTGTACATTCTGCCTCGCCTGACCTGCCGCGTTCCTACACTTCCGTCTGAAGTGGCCAAACTTCCCACACTTTCGGCACCTGACTCGTCTTGCCGGGCACATTTCCGCCCCGTATTCGTGACTGTCCCAGCCGCACGCATGGTATCCACTGGCTCCGTACTCTTGCCTTGGTCTGCTTCGTTCCGCAGGCCTTCCCGCTTCCCGCACCGCGTTCACTTGCTCGTGTGATCCTGTAATTATTTTGGCTCCTATGAGGCACCTCTCCAAATGCAGCGCAACCCTCAGGGCCTGTTCGACCGGCAGGTCCTCTTCCAGGAGGAGCTTTTCTCTCACCTGTGGCATCGTCGCTCCCAGAATGAGCTGGCTCCTCAACGCCCGGCCCCGATCGTAGAACTCGCACCCCACCAGTAGTCGTCGCAGTGCCGCGATGTACTCCACCAACCGCTCTCCGCTGCGTTGTCGTCGTCGGAAGAATTCGTCGCGGGAGACGGCCACTCCCTTATGTTCCTTGAACATTTCAGTTAGCTTCGCCACCATCCTGGCGTACTCGGTTAGTGGGACCTCGCCATCCTTCTCCGGCTCCGTTGCCTGATCCTCCAGTTCAACCTGGTGATATGCCGAGAGCGCGTCTAGCTTTGAAAACCCCCTGGCCCCGTCTAGCTCTACCAGCAGGTCGTCCAGATGCGGTAGAGGGAAAACATCAGGCACTATCGCTTGATTTACCTGTCTTAGATCCACGTACAATCTAACTCTACCGTCCCGTTTCGCTGCTACTACCATGCCCGATACCCACTCGGAAGCCTGAACTGGCTCAATAACATCGTTCTCCAATTGTTTATCTAATTCGGCTTTCACCGCCGTCACTAGAGTGAACGGTAACCTCCTCAACTTGTGCTGCACCGGCCTAACATTCTCCTTAAGTCGCACTCTGTGCTGCACGGCTTTAACCAGACCTAGCGTCCCCGAAAACAGTTCCCGCAACTCGTTCTCTATTTGAATCGTTTTAACTTCTGCCACCAAGCACGATCGCGCCGCACAATCGATTATCATACCTAGTTTAGCTAGCGTATCGCGTCCTAGCACCGACCTACCATTAGCTACGACGAATAAATCGCATTCAACCCCCCGACTGCTCAGTTTGAGGTGGCATCTAGCCATTCCCAGCGTTGGTATCCTTTCCTGATTGTATGCGCATAGTATTGCGTTCGTGGGCCTAACTCGCTCTCCCCGGTCTGCCAAGTGCTCCATATTAATAATAGATACGGCTGCCCCCGTGTCTATTAAAAAGGTTACAAAATTATCGTCTACTGCAACACTACTAGCAAACTCCGGCCCAGCGTGGCTGCTCCTCCACGCCGATCGCCTGTACATTCTGCCTCGCCTGACCTGCCGCGTTCCTACACTTCCGTCTGAAGTGGCCAAACTTCCCACACTTTCGGCACCTGACTCGTCTTGCCGGGCACATTTCCGCCCCGTATTCGCCATAGCACGATATTGTGTTTGGCCGACGAGCCCGAGGCAGTGTAGTAAGATTGCACATTTCTTCGCGTCGGTCAGCTTTGCTACGCCGACCGAGGTGGCTTCTAGATAAACCTCAAATGATTGATGCCACTCCGTCCACGGTGTTGTTGGTCAGCCCATGGCTGGCAGGAACGTAGCTGGGGGTGGCAGACCTGTGGCCATTGTTGCGGTGGCTTTTTCCTTCCAGGTCCTGTCGGCTGCGCCAGTTGTAGTATTCACCACCCTAACGACCGGACGACGACCGATACGAGTTCGCTAGGCTCTCGCTCAAACAAACGACTACTAACTGATTTATTCTCATGCCTCCTTATATACTCACAGATTGCACGCGCATTTAGTGACTTCCCGCGTCTTCGCTAGTAGGGTGGCGGCATCTTCTATTTAGCGCCATATAGTTAGCTTGCTTCAGCGTTGCCGCCAACAGACGATATACATACGAGGTGTGTTCAAAAAGTATCGCGACTTTTGTGTTTTTTCAAAAATTATTCATTTATTCATGAGTATCTATTTTGTCCCCTTTAAAGTAATCCCCATGAGATATTATACACTTGTGCCAACGGTTTTTCCAATCTTCGAAGCACTTCAAAAAACCATTTTTCTTTATCTTGTTCAGCTCCTCCTTCGATGCCGTCTTTATCTCGTCAAGCGTAGCGTAACGTCGTCCTTTCATGGGCCTCTTCAGTTTAGGGAACAAGAAAAAGTCACAGGGGGCCAGATCTGGGGAATACGGTGGCTGCGGCATCATTAGTGTGTTGTTTTTGGCCAAAAACTCGCGCACAAGCAACGATGTGTGAGCAGGGGCGTTATCGTGGTGCAAAAGCCAATTTTTGTTCTTCCACAAATCCGGGCGTTTCTGGCGGATTGCTTCGCGCAAATTGCGCATAACTTGCAGGTAATATTCCTTATTGACCGTTCTACCCTGTGGCAAGAACTCATGATGCACCACGCCCCTGCAATCGAAGAAAACTGTCAGCAAAACTTTCACATTCGACCGAACTTGGCGCGCTTTTTTCGGTCTTGGTTCGTGCGGCAGCTTCCATTGAGATGATTGAGCTTTGGTTTCCACGTCATAACCATAAACCCACGATTCGTCACCAGTTATGACCCTCTGGAGCAAATTTGGGTCGTCGCGGACAGAGTCCAACATCTCATTAGCAATGTTCATGCGATGCTGTTTTTGGTCGCAATTGAGCAATTTAGGTACGAATTTCGCGGCGACCCGTCTCATGCCCAAATCATTGATAAAAATCGAATGGCACGAGCCAATCGATATGTTTAGGTCCTCAGCAACTTCTCTAACGGTGATTCGACGATTGGCCAATACCATTTTCTCCACTTCATTAATTTTTTCGTCTGTTGTTGAAGTGCTCGGGCGTCCGGCACGCTCTTCGTCGTTCACATCTTCTCGGCCTTCTGAGAACATTTTGTACCACCGATAAACGTTGCTTCGGTCCAAGGTAGCTTCTCCGTATGCCACAGTCAATATTCGGAATGCATCCGCGCACTTAATTTCGTTTTTCACACAAAATTTGATACAGGTTCTTTGATCCATTTTTTTGAATAGGTAAAAATCGAAGACGATTCAAAACACGTGCAAGCAAAGCAGCTGTCAACAATTAAGTGAACATTCAAAATGGCCGAGCTTGTCGGCATAAGTGGGAGACATGAGTACCAACATAACGCCACAAAAAATCGAAATTCGAATATACGTAACCCGCAAAAATTCAAAAGTCGCGATACACCTCGTATATATACCCGCGCAGCTTAACGGACGCTGCTATCCTACACTAAGCTTTTGTACAAGTTTCACATGTATTAAATTCATTTATTATAATTTAGAAGAATATATAAAATGCTTCACGGCGCTGCTGCTCGTCGACCTAGTTGCTCCTTCTGCGCGCCGTAGTCGCTCGATCGCTCATGCCCGTGAGGAAGTCCTGCCCCTACCCTGGCACGAAGGTCCGGGTCCATCCAGTCTCTCATAGTTCCGAGCACTGAGGTCGCGTTACCTCTTTGGATCTCCAGGGACAGTCGCTGGGAGAAGAAGGCGTGCGCCCTCTTGTCCATTGTCGCCTGCCGTAATGCGTCGCCAACCCGAGAGATCAATGTTACCGTGAGGGGCCAGGGCCACCCATTGTTTCGAACGCGAATGGCGAAAAGTGGTGCGCCCGACTTAGGTCCGCATACTTTCTCATCTTTGAGGTCTCAGCTCGCGTAACGGCAGTCCCCGGGCGGGACGCGCCGGGACCGACAAGGGAAGGGGTCAGAGAGTCGGTCACCGTCGCATCCCACACCAGGGAACGACCCTTATAGAAGGGTATCAGAGTCATACCGTCGGGGCGCTTACCGTCGTCTCTTGAAAGCCCAAGTGGTTCCAGGACGCACGGAATCCCCGCCCTCCGCAGCGATCTTGCAAGCATTTCATTGAGGGCAGTGTGTCTTGGGCGCCGGCCCGCTGCGTGAGCGCAAGACAGGCCGTGTCTGGCGAGTCGCCCAACGGGCTCGCCACAAGAGCATCTGTGTGGCTCAACCAAATCAGCCCCCAATCTAAGGCCAACGCATATCCGGGTGGATTGGTCATCAAGGCGGGTACCCAGTGAGTCAGCGGGTAGTGCATGCAACCAGTCGCTTGCTCCTGGGCGAGCGACAGCTAAAAGGCGTGCCTTGTCCTGGTCATCCCTGCATTCTTCAAGCAGCGAACTAAGCGAAGCTTCGTGAGCCTTCTCGGCCCAGGCCCTCTGGCAGGCTAGTCTATCGGGACCAGGCGATGAAGCTTGAAGTCCAGTCGCTATATCGTCACGAGCCGCCTCGAACATTGCCTGAGCCGCCGGCGGGAGCAGGCGCTGGACATTATCCGACGTAGCATGCATCGAGGCAGCCACGGCCGGGCCCGCCAAGGATCGAGCTGAGGGGAGACCAAGGCCGCCCATGGACGTGGGGAGGGCCGCCTGGCGCACCTCTCGTGGTCGTAAGTTTAGACTCAGCACCGTCTGTAGGGCCTCCACCACCTGGTCGTCGAATGGTTGGAGAAGATGGTTCAAATCGCCTGAGCAGTCTATGGACCGTAAAATATGTACGATGCGGCACGCGGAGAACGACGAGCGAAGCAGGTAGAGTCCCTGGTGGGCTCCAACAAGCGGTAGACGTTCCTGCATCGCCCACAATCTGTCCATCAAGGGTCGAGTTGTCCCGGCAGCGCAGAGGGCAGAACCGGTGCGCCAAGAAGGTTTATTTCGTGGTCAGCCACGACTCTACACCCCGGTAGCAGCTCGAGCAAGGCCCTCAATGAGGGGTCGTCTGGGTCTGTCCCCGGAGCGAACACCTCGCATTTGGCCGTGTTCAGCACCAGACCACTGACTGCCTCGAAAGCAAGGACTCTGCGCACCTCATCGAGCAAGTCCACCATCGGTCCACCAAGTGTGCCATCGTCTAGGTACCAAGCGTTGAATGGCACTTGAATGGAGTTAACCAGCTCACGTATCCCCAGGCTGAATAGGGCCGGTCCCAAGGGGTCCCCCTGCTGTATGCCCGATGCCGAAAATAACGTCTCGGCGCCAAACAACAGGACGGATGGCTCTTTCTACTAAGGTGAAGAGTTCCGGGACTGTATCCCGAACCGCACGAAGGAGGTGATCCCTACGGACGGTGTTGAATGCATTGCGAAAATCCAACTTCAGGAGTGCCGTACCGGGGGGACTTGATTGCATAAAGGCTCTTGCTGCATGTACGGCAGTCTCCGTTCCGCCCGCCATGCCAAATCCCAGCTGGTGCGGGCCAAGTTGTTCCATAATAAGTTCTTTGGCCTCGCGGCAGGCTATCTTTGCTGCGATCCTCCGTAACGTAAGAGAGCAGGCAATGGGGCGAATTGATGCGTCTTTTTTGCGCAGTGCGAATAGGTTGGCGCCGTAACACGATCGCCCTGACCTCAGCCGGCAGTCGGCCCCATCTCAGGACGTTCATCACTCTGGCGAGTGATGCGGCCAGTCTCCCGGCCACCGGTCCGATCCCGGGGGAAAGGAGATCCTTTAGATGGCGCGGGCGGAGACCGTCAGGACCAGCGGACGAACTGGCCGGAAAGCCGGCTACAGCTCCCAAGACGTCATCGACTGAGGTTTGATGCTGCGACATCGAGTCAGGAGGGGCAGGAAAATCCAAGTGCGGCGGAGCAGGTAGGTGCTTGGTGGCAAACGAAGCTAGGACTCCGTCCCCCGAGGCAAATGAGTCGGTAGAGCATAATAGTCGGGCCGCCCCGGAAACGTCTCCCTCAGATAGCTTGCTCGAAACGCGGCGTGCCGAGTGCCTCAGGCGAGTCGCACGGGTCCGTTCTGGCTCTTCTAATACCTCCTACGCGATACTCAAAACGCCAGCCATCGCGAAATGCACGGAGGTTCGATCGGACAGTCGCTGCCAAAGAGATTGACGACAAGGTGCGAAGTGGCAGTTGAAGTACCACGTAAGCGAATGACAGGAGCGACTCCCACGAGGGGAGGTCGTTGTTGGCCGCCACAAGGTCGAGGACGTCGCAAAGGAGCTCGGCAACCAAAGGCCTCACCGCCCGGGGAACCACGCGCATCACCCTTGATTGTTGGATCGCAATGCTGAGCCTGTCGACCAGCGGCTGTCTCGGCTGCGACGGGAGTGTTGGCGCGGAGGATACAGTCGGAGACGGTGCGGCAGTCGCAGACGTGGAACGGCATCTAGCTTGATGAATGGGGAGACCGCGGCGGGTGAAATCCCGGCCGCATCTGGGACAAGTAACCCTTATAGAGGGGTTATCTGCTACTGGAGCGCTCTGGGGAGGGGGATAGGAAGCTGAGCCAGGGTCCGTCATTGGGAAGTGGGTGCGGGGGACACCAGACCTTGCAGCAACGGTGCCAGAGCTAGCAGCGGACGCAGTGCGTTAACGATGCCTCGAAGCGTGTCGGCTAGCTTCGGGTTGGTACGTGCAAGCAGTGATGCGGCCTTGGACAAAGAACCAAGGTCAAAGTCGTCTGTCGACTTAGGCAAGCGCGACCGAACGCGGGGGACGGCGCGACCGCGCGGGACGGATCTACTCGTAACCAATTGGCGACGGCGCTTGGGAGGGCGGTGAGTAGCGTCCATTACTCGTTCCACTTGTTTAGGGGGCTCCATTTCAATAGATGGCGGCGTCTTCGAACGAAGCAAAGATTTCCGGGGGGCAGGGATCGGCCGGAAGGGGGGGAGCACGACCTCGACGGGCGCTGCCGAAGCTTCCGGGGCCACGCCTGAAGAGACTGGAATCACCAAACGGCGTACCGCCGCCGCGTAGGTCCCAGGTGCCGATTCGCGTGGTCCAGGGGGTACGGGGTCCGGGGCGGTGACCAGGGTGGCTGCCGGCGCCGACAACTGCGCATGTTGGAGCATACGCGACCCAAGCAGTGCCTTGCTTTTCTCGCGAGCTAACGCGAATACGGGGCAAGCCGAGTCCCCTCTAGGGTGAGGGCCCCTGCAGTCAACGCAGCGAGCGCGATTTCGACATGATGCGGCAAGATGGTCGTGCGCACCACATCTCCTGCATGCACGGGCGCGAGTGCAACGAGTTGCCGTGTGGCCAGTACGTTGGCAATTGAAGCAAACAATCGGCGACGATGCTTCGACCGTTACATCGTGATCCCTCCACACAATAAAGACCTTACTAGGTGGTGTCCTTTTGAACAGAAC
This sequence comes from Dermanyssus gallinae, assembly GCA_003439945.1. Lineage (NCBI taxonomy): Eukaryota > Metazoa > Arthropoda > Arachnida > Mesostigmata > Dermanyssidae > Dermanyssus > Dermanyssus gallinae. The sequence continues at coordinate 28,361 of QVRM01006002.1, forward strand.
GTGTATCCTGCTAGACGGCACTCGGATGTTCTGCTTATCTTTCCACCCAGGCCTCGTGTCCCTCCTTATTTTTACCGCGCCGTACGAGGCGAGCTCGGATAGAAGGCATTCGTCAGAGAAGGCCGGGTTGACGTCTTTGATAACGCCCCAAAACTGATCCATTGAGGAACATAGACCCACGACCGTCACGCCTCCTAATACCTTGAGTGACACCAACTCACTTGCGGCCGAGATAGTGGGCACCGTGGCCGTTATCCCTTTGGGACCCCCTCCCAACGTTGCCGCTGGCACAAGGTCATGGAGCGCCTTGAACACTTTCAACAGTTGTTCAGCCGAAAATTCCGGGCGCTGGCTCTGCTGCTGCTGCTTGTTGGACGCTTCGGGCGGCAAAGCCGACAAATCCTGTGGCAGAAATCGCACTGTATAAATTGTGACCGGCGCCACTGTCAACCGATTCACGAAAACGCGAGAGTTCCGCTTCAGCTTTAAGCACCCGTCTAGCCGACTTCTTGTTCATAATTGTCACAAAGCCGTCGTCATTCGCCGTATCGCCGGCGCTCCGAGAAACCCCCGCACTGTTAGAAGAGTCCTCCGTGTCTGAGGCAGCACGGGCCCGTTTGACAGCAGGCTTTTGCGCAGCTGAGACACCTGGTGCGGTCTCAGTAACCATTGTCTCCGCCGTCGTTGTGTCGTTGTCAGCTGGGCGAGGCTGTTCTATCGGTCGAACAGCAGCATCGCTTGCACCATAGACGGGCGCCGACGTCGCAGGCGACGTGCAGCGCACGTCGGGCGTAGGTGCATCGAACAACAATTCTAAACGTGACCGCATCGTGCGGCAACCCTCCACCGCCATGGCAGACAACGCCGCCAGCGCAGCGGACGATGTCGGCGTAGCAGACGCCAGTTCGAGTGGATACCCGCGCGAACCGCTGCTCTCGCCGTCCGCATCCGCATCGCCGTCCATCAGCGCGTTTGGTCGGAAACACCAAAACGGCTAAAAAACACGAAGAAACTCGGAAAAAATGGGAAAAGCACACCGCACCAGACACTTGAGAACGAGAAGGAGCACTCACACAAAACTTGTCCGGGAAAACGAGGTAGGATCACCAAAACGAAGCGAATATTCACAGAGCTCTTACGGAACACGACCGTTTGTCGCCGTAGCAGACGCCCAAAAAAAAAAAAATCAAATTTTTCACATTTTCACACACGTTTCACATTGATTACTACATAAATGCGTTCGAGAAATTAATATATGCTTTTAGTAAAACCATGTTGGTTCTCATCCAACAAGCATTTGGATTGAAGAAAATTAAAAATATGGTTTACTAGCGTTTTTCGTAGATGATACATGCTATTGACGATTGAGCTACAGATCTGTAATTATCTGCATTTGACTTTAGACCCTTCTTATGTACAGGAGTTACGACTAATTGCCGAATTTTTTTGGCACAATGCCGTCCTCATAGGACACACTGAATATAAAAAAAAAAGTTTAGTTATCATAGACGCTACATTTTTCTAAAATATATATGGGATTATATCTGGCGTATAGCTGCGTTTAATGGGTAGTTGTTTTATTTAGTAAGATTATTATATTCTGATATTTCCAAGTATGGACAGCTACCTCTCGAGACCACGTCGTTGGAAACACCTTCGGCAACTGAACCCCCTTGGGTAACATAAACCGACGAGAAGAAGTCCTTAAAGGCATTTGCTTTAGCAGCTTTTTATTCGAAAACTTTCCAATCTATATTTAAAACCGCAATGATTTCTTTTCCCTTTACTCGTTTATTTGCATATCTAAAAACGACTTTGGGTTTTTAAAATCAGGACTAGCTTCTTCCATTATACGAAGTCTTCTGCCAGCTGCCTTCCTTAACTTTTTTTCATACTGCACTTTGACTTGCCATTTCGTTTAGGTACAAATGATTTAATTAGTGAGTTTTTAATTCTAGACTATCGTCCGTCCCCTACGGGACGGGGAATAGTCTAGAATTAAATGAATGTGTCTGGTATACAAAGATATCATACATCGAGTCAACGGTATACCAATTTAAAAACAAGTTTATCCAGTTTATACAAGTAAGCCTACATCTGATAATTTCATAGTCCCCCTTCCAGAAATTATAACCTCCCATGTCTACCGTAAAATATTCAGCATCAAATAAATAGAAATATAAAACGAAATGGCATTGTGGTCGGATGGGACTGGCGACTAAAATACTCGTATATCTTCAATGATGGACTAATCTGAGGTTAAAACTGAATCAATAATAGAGCCCATCTTGTCGTCGTCATTGCCTGAGATACCTAAGATTCTTTTATCAGTGACAACACAAATAATAGTAGAACTAGTAGCTAATTGGCTAACACGACTTAGGTTACCATTACTATTAATATGACTAATTGCATGACTGTCACTGCTATATTTAATGCCATCACTATTGGTGCGACTAGATAATTGATTGAAATTATTAAATATGTTATTGTTATTACATTGACTAGCAAAGTGATTATCTACAGGTGCTAATGTGTTATCTATTTCATCACTCGAACTGCGCGGCCTCAGCACCATGACAATACAGTCGAGGGCGAGTGACCTCGTCTATTGTTGGTGTAAGCCGTTGGCGATGCAGGCGTTAACAAAGGGTGACTCCATGGTTTGCAAATCTAAAAGCGTAATTTTCAGTCCAGCGTATTTTTAAAAGAATAAAATCCCCAAAAATTTAAATTGGACTGGTTGCATCACAAATAGAACAAATGAGTCATATACAGTTTTTATGCATTTCATGCGTTCAGCAAAAGTGCCGGCGTTTGTCGCATAATAACAGGCAACCCTGATGGAACTGTATTTGGAACAAGCGTTCAAAGCGCAACTTCGATGCCACTTTCTAGTCTTAGTTCACACACATTCATCGTGTGTTGAATTAAGATATAACCCCCCTCTCTCCGGGAGCCACGATCACACCGAAATACTGAGTGCCTATCATCACACGACAGTTCTCTATCGGTTACATGTTTACCACCTACATCTATCCAGGTTTCGGTTATAAACACTATATTAATATAATTTGAGGCGGTATATGAACCAAGCAATTGTACATATTTATTTATTCACTATAATATTAGTAGCAGTATACATCTAATGTTATGCGAAGTCTACACTGATCCTATATAGTGTGTACGAGATTGTAGTGACGTTGTGTCTATTTCGGTATGGTATCTATCAATATCACAAATTCCACAAAATCTACACACACAACCATCGACCTCAAAACACTGTTCACTCAAACACATGTGGTGATGATATCCGTGCCATGTCACTCGACAAATTAGTGCTCGGTTCTTCTGGGCTCCTCTCTTCCATTTGTCCGAGCAAAACGCTGGTCCGTCCGTATTGGTCGCAAACTTCACGTTGCGTATACCCCGAAACTCCCTATATACTGTGAGTACGGCTTCACTAAGAGGTAGTCCGTCTAGGGCAAAGTCCTCTGTAAGGGTTCGTTCGCGACATAGTTCAAGAGCGAATGTAGCAGAGGCGTTTTTGGGTAGACCTAGCACGCGCTTGATATAAAGTGCCTTTAAGCGGTCTAGCCTTTTCAGATCGCTTACAGCCAGAAAATGTGCTATTGCAGGCAGGCCGTATCGTATAATAGGGGCCATTTTTAGCCTGAATATATTTAGTCTAGTATAGAGAAAATAATATCGATATCTCGAAGTTCACCGAGAAGCATGACAGTAGCTGTCGCCTTGGCTAGTATTTTTTCGACATGTCTGCTAAAAGAGGGTCTTAATGTCGGCGCTCGGCTGCGGCGTATGCCCCTCCTCGGCTAAAGCAAAGGACTTTTGTTTTTAAATATGTTGATTGTTAGCCTGTTCTCTGCACCAATTAACTGTTATGTTTAGGAAATACTGCAGATGTTCAGGCGACTTTGCAAAGATGATTAGGTCATCTGCGTAGAAGACGTGCGCAGCTTTTGCATCGCGTAGAAGATCCGATAAGGTTGCTATGTACATTATAAACAGGAATGGGCTAGCAGGATCTCCTTAGGCGAATCCTACCGTTTGCGTTATGGTGTCGTTGACATAATGATCTCCGTTCTTAACTATGATGGAGTTATAGTGAAGCATGTCCCGGATAAGGTTGTACATTGCTCCGCGTATTAAAAAATTGCTACGAATGATTTCTGAAAGACGGTCCCTTGGAACAGAGTCAAATGTGGTCTTAAAATGTATAAATGCGGTATACGTCGTTTCTTTACTTTGGCGACGTTGTTGCATATAGTCAGCAGAAGGTTAATAGCATCTTCGGTTGACCTCCCGGAAGGAATCCGTGTTGCTCAGCGGGTAGCTTTTCTTTGGCGCTGTTATATAACCTTGACACTACAGGTGATGTAAGTATTTTGTACAGAGTGCTCGTCAGTGCGATCCCTCGGTAATTTGTCGGGTCAGTAGCGTCTCCCTTCCACTTATATATTGGGTTCAAGCAACTCTTCTTCCACTCGTCAGGTATCTTACCTTGACTAAAGCACTTATTAAAAAGACTTGTTAAAACTGGACATATGGTACTAAGATTTAATTTTAAATGTTCATAGAGTATCTGGTCCGGTCCTGCAGATTTATTGTTTTTCTTTGCCTTGATTGCTTACGTAACTTCCGCTTCATTAAAAGTTATAGACTCTCCTGGGTAGTCCATGTCGGGCAGTGTCACCTCCCTCTTTAATAGGTCTCTAAAATGTGTTTGCCACTCCCTGTCGTTAATTAGCGGCTTAGCTTCTTTGGGTCTCTTGGGTAGAAGCAGCCAAGGTTTCTTTACACTTGTTTTGTATCAATTGCAGGCGTTGGTTTTCTCCGTAATGGCGCTTCTTGGTCTGCTTCAATTTCCGAAACATCCGCTTCATCTCTGCGAGTTGGCTAAGTCCATACGGGCTCTTGTCGTTATGGCTGCATATCCTGCGCTTAATTTCGTAACGTTCTGCATCAAACCAGGCTTTGTGCGTGTTTGGTTTCGCCAAACGTCTAGTAGTAGCTGATACATGGATTGCCCATCGTATCGTCTTTTCGGTGGTGTTGATGTCGTCATCGGGTCGCATGAGTTGTATGGCATGTTGGAGCATGTGCGCGTTCATTGTGCGGCTTAAGTGTGGCATTGGTGCCACCGCTGATGGGCCTTGAGTGCGCGTTAGCTCAAATCTTACTTGACAGTGCTTGCGGTGAGCTGAAGGTATTGACCTACAATAATTTCACAAGTGTCCCCGGCTGGCACGCTGACGATAACACAATGTCTACTGTACTTGAGCCGTTTCAGCTTAGGTATGTAGTGACATTATGGTCGTTCTCTATTTGAAGTCCTAGGTCTTCTATGCCTGCCGTGAATGCTTCGTGACGTTTATTTTGCTTTGACAAATCACAGTTTGTGTCGCCTGCGACAATGATATGTTTATTTGTGTTTACACATAGCATGACGCATTCTCCTAATTGATGTAATACATCTGTTACTTGCTCTTCTGGTGGGCTATATATACATATCAGGTAATAGTCGTTGACTTCTAATACTATTTCTCGCGACGTACACCGTAAAAGCCGGGTCCACTCAGTGGTCCTTACCGCTACACACGCTCCCCATTTTGGACGCCTTCTGCCCTGCGGTTTTACTACTTGACCGTGGAAAACTTTATAGTTTGGAAAAATTGTGTGATTTGTGTCTACTACAAAGGTCTCGGTTAAAAACATAAAATCAGCATTAGTAAAAAGTTGTTCTCCTGCTAACGCGCATAACGGATCAAGAAATTCTACATTCCACAATAAACATTTTGATCTATATTGTGCCGGTTGTTTGTGTGTTTCTGGTAGTTGCTGGCTTGTAGGTGCTGTTTTGTGTCATGTTGTACTCGACATATCGTCGTTGTCATTCTCATTTGGGCGACTACGTTTCCCGCCGATCCATATGCAGTTTGCACGGTTCCAGCTATTCTGTATGGCTTCAACTGACCCCGATAGGGACGGAAATGAGTCCCTGCGGGCCATACTGCTGGGTTAAGCAGTTCTTTGAGGTTCGCTGCGTTAACTTGGACGTGAAAGCTCTTGTAGTACGCCTGATAGAGTCCTGTCAGTTTTGTTATCTTTACGCCCACATCTGTACCTATGATACGGGTAACGTATTTCTTTAGCACGGCTGGCGAATGTGACAGCTGGAGTCGGCTGACAAATAGAGCTTTAGTGCGCGGACGACCGGGGATATATTGGTCTTCTACCGCTTTAAGGTGTGTCATCCTGTTAGTGCCGGTCGCGCCGATTGTTTTGCTGTAGGTCATTGTGAGAGCGCCGACGACGTGGGGTGTCGGCTGCTAAAATTGAGGGTGGATGTGTCGCGCTTTGTTGATGTAGATGAGAGTGGTGGGCGTTTCGTTGATGTTGAGTCTGTTGTTGATGCTGTTGTTTGGATGACTGGCTTTGAGTGCGGTGACTTATATCAGCTCTTTTCGGTACAACTTTAGTCATATTAATATTGATATTGGCCAGCTTCTTTGTGAGCTCGTCTATCCGCTTTTCAGGCTTTGTAGTTCAATGGCGCAGTTGCAGTTTGGTTTAACTGTTATACTGCTGACCACCGCAAGGGCAACCTTCTTCCAGAAACAGGATTGCAATTTGTTTCATATTTATCCGGAATATGGTAAGCGGCAGTGAGTGTGTACGGATTTTAAACATCCCTCGAAAACTGTACGGTCACTAACCTGCTGGAACTGGCCCCCACAAGTAGCGCAGGGTGGCCTCGGGTTCATTTCGACGTCTCCACAGAGCAACAACAGCAGGACTAATGCTGCCGCCCTAAAAAGGTGTGTCTTTGTGAGTCGTCGTGGAGGTAGGTTGATGTAGATGTTCACCGTGGACTCCAGGCGTCTTGCAGTGTTCGTTGTAACTCTAAGAGCTCTCACTGGGTAGTTTGCCTGTCCTCGTTCATTTCCTGGCCGAGTTTGGACCAGAAAGTATACTAATACGAGAGCGCGCAAAAACATCGACCGTTTGCATGCCGCCATCTTGGCAACTGAGCAAGCAATTGTGTACGATATATATATATATATATATATATATATATATATATATATATATATTTTTTTTTTTTTAATGTTTGTAATGGGCTAAGTTACCCGTGTGCAAAACATCGCTGAAAAGCATCTATCGTTCTCGCGTTTTAGTTATAAGATTGTGCATAGGCTTTTTCCAGCAGAGGTATGTAGCAGCAGGGCAATGACAATCGCGTCCAACAAATACAACCAGCAACGCCGGGACTCGAACCACACCCCGTTTCAAGCCGTGTTAGTAGCCTAAGCCACCGCCTCTACAAATACTTGAGAGCTTAAGTTCTAAAGACAACAGCTCCGTAGTGTGCATACAGTGAGATAAGGACACACACGTCTAACTTACCAGGCTAGAATAAAAATACAATAATGTGGCTGACCAGGCATTACCTCATAAAATGTTTGCGGTACCATTTCGAGTCTCTCGGTACCATTTCGAGAGAAAAAAACTGGTAGAGAATGTAAACACACCTGCGTGTTCAGAAGAATATTCTATTTCGTCTGAAACAATGTTAAATAAGGGTGTGTCAGAAAGTAGGCCAGTCTGTTCCGTACCATACGCTGGAGGTCGAATATACTCTTATAGAACCATTCGGTTCAATTTCCCGAAGCGCGCTTGGCTTAGGTCTTTCCAGATGATTCTGATTCTGTGCTAGCAATTAGGGCGATCTCTTGATCGGACTGGATTGTAGTATTAGGGGTTTCGTGATTTTTTCTAGTCATTTCGTCATCCCCCACCTTCTTTAAACGGCGTAACCATCATCATCATCAGATTCTGTTATTGACATGCTCTTTTACAGGCAATCTGTCACAATTTATGTCAAAGTCATATATCATTAAAAATACCTATCGTTGGAGCACCTGCATCAAGTGTAATCACAATATTATACACACACAAACCTATATATATTTTTTGTCATTTTCTATATACCCATTGTATACCCATATCATAGGGTAATCTGGTCTTGCACAATGTCGACAATTTACTGATTTTAAAACTAAAAACGATTGTTTTCAGCATTTAGTTCCTTGGTTAAACGTCTTCTAAAAACGCCGGCCCACTCCGTATTTCGGAGGTCCTGCGAGAGCTCGTTCCATACTTTTGGCAGCATGCAGGCTAGAGAATCCTGCGTTAAGGTCAACCTGCATCTGGGAACCCTGAGTTGGCCCTCATATCGCTGAGACCTGAAGGGGGTAAGTTGGATTTCGAAATCGCAACCTGGAGGTAGTTTGCCTTTAACCACCCTATGAGCAAGCACGGCTAAATTTATTCGTGCCAGCTGATCGAATTTGAGTAGTCCGAGTCTGCCGTACTATGGTGACACGTCGTCCCGACGAGACAGACCAGTAATGGCTCGCACAGCATTGCTCTGGATCACTAGCAGCGAGTGCAGGGTTCCCGAGTAGGCTGCGCCCCATATACTGATTCCGTAAGTGAGAATCGATTCCAGGAGCGCCCTGTATACAAGGATCAGAACAATGCGGGAGACTTTGGCCTTCCTCAGACGGGCCAGCGATGCCACTACAGCACGGCAGACTCTGACGCTCGACCGAACATGACTTTGCCATTGTTTGCCATGTTCTCATAAAGCGTGATACTGAGACATTTTACTTCTCGACTAAGAGGGACAGTTGCACCGCCAACTTGGAGGGATTTATTACCCGTGTCCAGTTTCAGCCTCGATGCCCGCTGAGGTGTGTGAAACAAGACGAGTTTCGTCTAAGTCGGATTCACGACAAGGCCAAACGGTTCAAAATATTAAATTGCCGTTTCGATACCGATTTCCACATGCCTAATATTAACTTGACCGTTTAATAGCAGGTGAAGATGCGGAACTGCAGAGTTGTATCATCCGCATATACCACTGGTCGACACTCTATATCCCTTCCAATGCCACGCAAGACGAAAATTATGTAGATTAAGAAGATGAAGGGGCCAAGCCCGACCCCTGGGGAGTCCCAATCGAGACAGTCCCAGGGGTGGAGCTTAAGCCCCCCCACCGACACAAACTGCTTCCGTCCGCCTAGGTACGATTTAAACCAGGCAGTTACACCTGGTGCGCAACCCATTTCTCGCAGCATTTTGAAAAATATAGAGTGGTTCAAGACAGTCAAAGGTCCTTTGCTACGTCAAGGAATGTGCCGAGACACATTTTCCCGCTTTCAGCAGCTTTAACTATTTGACCTCATCGTTACTTTAGGTTCTCTTACGCGTTTGACTTAAAACAACCGCCTTGAGAGAATCCTTTGAGAAACTGTTGCTTTCCATGCATCCATTTCCGTAGCGTGCCTAGCACGTGTTATTTTATGGTCTTGTGGATATTGATCATCATCCCTTGTTTCGACTATTATCAGTCCCTTACTATAGCTGCTCTTGCGTGTATTGGTTTTCAATACTATATCTGCTCTCTCGTCCTTGTATATGCATATATTTGCAATACTTTTGGTGTAGTTGGCACGAGAAACGGTTTGGTTATGTTGCTCCCGTTTAAGGGTCGCCAAAGGAGCCATCGCTCGTGACAGATGCCTCAGTTTGCATTATCATTAATTTACTTTTCTGCTGAGATTTTAAATCAAGTTGTTATATTGGTTTTGTTCAATCAAGTTGTTATATTGGTTTGTTTACAAGTTAGGTAGCAAAATAGCGTCTTACAAGAACAACAGGGCATCGTGCCGTTGCTATACATGCTGTGGAAAGTTTGTGTGGAAAATTCTAGCTGCACTCCTGCCTGTGGTGAATTGAGGCCAAAAATATCACTTGTTTCTTAATAAATTGGTATTTTACTGACTGCATCGTTAATTGACCACGCCTGGCACCGCAAAAATGTAAGTTTTATTTTTAAGATAATCGTTTTAATCATCAGTTGTAGTGGTTAAGTTGTTCTTGAACGGCAACGTCTCATATACTTATTAGGTCTTCGGTTTTCGTCAGCACTACTGCTACAATATTCGGTCTTCTTTTTCTGTTGTATTCTTTCACTGACTAAAGCAGACATGTCGGCATGTCGTTATTTGCTCGGCTCATGTATGGCAAATATGTTTGAAAAACAAAGCTAGTAAAATTCAGCTTTTAAAATAATATATTTAATCGTATAACAATAATTTGTAATTGCTGTGTATTGTGGCTCAAGATGTTTTATACTTCACTTCCTAGTCCGTGTCGGATTGCTTTGATTTTCGGTTAAAGACTGGGGTTTACTCTATAAATTAAGTGTCAAACCCTACTCTCGTTAGTAGTTTGGCCGTTTTCCAGTTGCAGCGCAGCTTTGGGAGCTCGAACCGCTGGATCAACTTACTTATTATTAGACCTTTAGTGCTGTCATTGTTGACCTGCCCCTCCTGAAGCCATGTTGTTGCTCCGGCAGCTTTCTGTTAACCTCAAGAAAATGTTCTAATCGGAAGCTAGGATAGCCGATAGAAGTTTGTAGATTGCGCTCTTTTTTGCGATACCTCGGTAAGACGATGATGCCAACGGATCCCATTTTCCTTTAGGGATAATGCGAAGAAGGCTGGTTGTCCATCCCGAGGGTAGTTAGGCTGTTTTCATGACCTCGGTAAAAAGTCTGGTGAAGCAAGGCGCAAGGTGAATCGCTTGTCTGAGATGCTCATTTGTGACCAAATCGAGCCCCGGGGCCTTACCGGACGGTGCTTTCATTATTGAGTCGATAACTTCAGAGTTGCTAAGAAGCAGCAACAGGGCTTGACGGGCTTCAGTGACGCGCTCGTCCCACACTGACATTACCACAGGAGCGCAGCTCGGAACGGTTATGGCACTGGCAAACATTTGACGGAAATGAGCATTTAGTATGTCATGTGGAATAAGACACGCAGTTACGCTCCTGTCTGTCTGCAGCCACTTATGAGGTCGTTGTTGCGCGTCTAGGAGCAGCTTGCATTGTTTTCGTTCTTCATATTATTTTATGGCGTTCTTTACAACTCTTTTATAGTCACTACTTAATCTAGTATAAACATACGTCATCTCCGGGCGGATTTTTGATAAAATGTATGCTTGAACCATATAATGTTTGCAAGAAGCGCACTCCTGATTGTACCATGTAGCGTGCTTTCTGTTTGTTCGCTTTCTTTCTGCTACCAGTAATGGAACTTCGAATGCTGGTGGCATAGGATTCCACGTTGATCACGGTTGGCACTGGGTATATGCTTCGCAAAGTAACAGTCAAAAGGCTAAGATTCAGATTGCGACTTAGACAAGGCCGCCCGCGATCTGTAGATTGCGGTTGAATTGATATTTCCATAGCGATGGGTAGGTGCCACCTTGCACCGAACGCTAGAGTCTTCTCCTGCATCCCCCTGTACTTGACATTACAAGGGCTAGCATTTGTCAAATTTGACAAAGGACAAATATTCAGCTGTAGATATAACCCACATACTGCAAGATGCCAAGGCGTTGAGTAGTGATACCGTTCTTAAACGTCTTGGTTTGTCAAGCCAACAGTTGAGATCACCACATAGTACCACAGTCACTTTGTGTAAGTCCACCATGTCGAGGCATAGTACTAATTTCTTCAGCAACTAAGTACCTGTAGCCCGCTAGCTTTATTTAGTCTAGCATCACCACACCGGCATCTCGCTCCCTATAGCTGGCTTCTGTGTCCTACCTTGATCATCGCTTTGTTTTGCGGCAGCTCTATAACACCGCTCATTCAAAACCTCCCGAACAGAGCCTTTTATTTGTCTACAGTAACGTCGTTTAAGTCTCATTTAAACCACGGCCCGGTGCATTTCGTGGAGATCTGGGGAATGCCTGATGGACATGTATCGCATGTTTTTGGCTTTGTTTGGAAATATTTCATCTTTATGTGGCTTCTTTTATAATAACAGTTATTAATTTTGTCATCAAAGCTAGCTGGTAGCTGTACAGATTGGACTTCCTATAAATATGTCAGTTCCTCCAGTTTTCTTCCTTCAGGAGCGTGTTATTAAAAATTATTATCGCGTTGCCGCGCTGAACTTTTTATCCAAGGCGATGCGTTGCCTCAAAAACGCTGTGGATCATTTGTTCCCGGATTTGGCCGATTGTCCGCGTTATGACCATGGCCTCTAGTCCCTGTATAACAATATTTGTTTTCGAGCAAGGGTTTATTATTATTATTATTATTATTATGTTACATGTATCACCATTATCAACAAATTAATTATATAACATCTGCAAAATTGCTTATATTATTATAAATGCTCGAGTGTCGGTAACCACTCAATATCATCTTGGCGTTGCCTTTGTGTAGTTCCAATGACACCCTCTGTCGGAGGAACGCGGTCGATTTAGGGTCGAACAAGGGAAATGAATTGTTCGCATCGGCGGGCTAGGCAAACTGTTCTCCAAACAAATGAGTTAATGAGATAACGACTGCCACAATGGTAATCTTGGGCGGTTAAATAGAAGCGAGACTCCGTAGGCTGTTTGATCGCACGTGGTAGTACCTATAAATCAGATCATTGCGACTGAAATATTTAAACCGCGTTACCTACATAACGCGGTAGTCAACACGACGCTGATACTCCGGGACACTTGGGAGTATGACTCTTGTCACGCGTCAAATTGCATCTTCTTGAGACTTTCTATAAAAACTTGCCCTGAATACGCTGCAGCAAACGTATATTATTGTTGTGGAAAGGTGCCTACACGTTAGCATAGTATGACAATTTTGGCACTACGAGGGCTTCATAAAGACGCAGGTAATTTGGAGGCATCTTGTGATGAAAATACCCTCAGTATAGGATTGCTCAGTCGAGAGGCTTTTGTTCAATAGGCAATTTAAGCTCGCAACTTCATATGACTGTCAAACGTAACTCCTAGGTCCTTAAAGGATGTTACCTTAAATATAGAAATCTCTTTTAGCTGATACTTCAAGTTGTCAGGAGCTGTCTTCAGGACCGCGCACTTCGAAACTGAGATTACCATATAATTCAGCTCACACCAGGTGGCAATACTAATGGCTGCTTGAATATTCAGGCGATCCTCGTTTCCTTTAATCTGGGCATATATTTTCAAATCGTCTGCATACATTTTGAATGTTATATTTAGGTTGCGAAGACGTACACCCAAGTTCTGAGCAAAGATTGTATACATAAGTTGGTTTAAGCAGGAGCCTTGAGGAACTCCAAAGGGAGTTACTGACGTTTACGGTAAAGGAGCGATCTATTAATTAAGAGTAACACCAAGCTAAATTCGAGGGCCAATTCCTAGCGCCACTATTTTAGTTAGGAAAAACTTATGAGTTACCCTGCCAAATGCTTGTGAGAAATCAAACTAGTGTATGGGGATGGGCCTGTTACGCGCGATAGCGCAATCATGGCAGAAGTTGAGTTCCAGTGGAGCGCCCCTTTCTAAACCTATGCTGGTGACATTCCAGGAGTTCATAAACGTCAAGGTAGTTATCAATTTCATCGACAATAATTTTCCATGAAAAGGCGCGGTATAGAGCCTTAAGCTACCGGTCGGTAGTTTTCTGGAGGGATAGCAGTCCTCTGCAGTCCTCTAGCTGTGCACTTTTATGCACAGCTGTCACAACATACTCTTTAAAAAACAGGGGAATCATTCCCTCCTCTAAACTGCTAGTAAAGATCATTGCCAAAGGTTCCGCGAGGGCCAACGCCAACTCGTTAAAGAAAATTGGCGGTAGCCCGTCGGGGGTCAGACTGCACTTCCTACTAGTTTCACGCAGCTTCGTGTAGATAAGCTCAAAGGTGAATACGACGCCATTGAGGCAGGAATCGGTTTGCTTTGTCCCTCGGAAGCTTAATCGCCAGTCTGTCTGTATACAGTTTCGGAATGACATGCTTAAAACTTCAGATTTTTCAGCATTTTCTACAGCTATATGGCCGCCACAGGTAAGGGGAGCTACCCCTGCCTGATGATTTAGACACTTCTTGGCGTAGCGGAAAATAAGTGCGATTCTTCAGATAGTCTAGGCTTAGACGAGCGGAAAGTCGAGCACTGTATTCATCGATAAAGGACGATCGGGCGCATAGTAGCGACAAAAAACGATCAAGAAGGTTTACAAAGGTTTTATATTGTTTGTTGTCGTCAATGCGAACTTCCAAGAAGCATGTACCTCGAGTCTGCATTGTCGTAACCCCGGCGGCGAAGATGTGTGGTGTGCCCTCCGCGAAGGCGGGCCGGCATGTCTACTCTTAGGTCCACCGGCGCCATCACTGCGCCTATGCCCGCAACAGTAATGCGGATTCTATTCCGGTGCAAATCGTGTCTATTTCAGCACAACGTCCCTGGGCGGTTTGGACGCTTTTAGACCGCGCGAGAATGAAGGACGGTCTGTAATTCTGCACGCATGATCCCCAGGAACTAGCGAAGTATCACTGTGTCGGACATGTTTGGGTTAATGTCGCGGCATAATCCCTGGATCTGCTCGAGGTGAGCAATGAATGGCGTGTCCTGGTCCTGGTAGAGCTGTTTTAGTTTCTCCTTCCCGATGATTGCCATCGTGCCGTGGTCGCCGAACCTTGCCAGGAATTTGTGTCAAAACTCGGTCCATGTTTTTAGTCTCGCCTCCTTCGAAATCGCGTCGTGCCAGTCGGCGGCTGTCTTCTCCAGGGAGGGCATAGCCGACCGTACCTTCTGTTCATCGTCGTAGTTGTTGATATCGGCCGTTCTTTGGAAGTCGCGCAGCCATTCTCAAGCGCGTGTGGCCGAGGTGCCGTTGAATCGCAGCGGCACCTGTAGTGCGAATATGGACCGAAGGAACGACGGCTACCCTGGTAGTGGATAGTCGAGTATGACCCCATGGTTCTGGTTGGACAGTCGGTTGCGGTTGTAGTTGTTGTAGGTGTCACTGGTCGTGTTTTGGTCGTGTGGTCCCGCGGCCGGGTCGATGGCTAAGCTGGGAATGAAGGACTGGTTGAATAAACTCATCTTTTGGTCGGTGGTGGTGTCCTGGTCGTCGTTGGTGGTCAGTTGTGGTCTGGTCGTGGTCGGTTGTTCGGTCGTAGTCGGTTGTGGTCTGGTGCGGTACGTTTGCCGTGTGGTCACTGGCATACCTCGTTGTGCACTCGGTTTGTTCGCCGCCCTTGTAGTAGAGGGCACCGTAGAAGGTCCACCAAATGTAACGTTGTTCTGTTACACAAGGTTAAGTGAGGAATGTAGACTCAGCCGGGCGGCCATTACAACACGAGGAACTTAGATGCGACGAATGACAACACGCAGTGTGAGGTCTAGCGCGTAGCGCGGCTGAGCAACGATGGGTTTTAACCCATGTTTATTTTTTTTTAGATTTTCCGTAAGGCAATTGCCCGTGTACGGATTTTTCATGTCATGGCTAAGTTTACTCCACTCCGGCATTTACCTTGTCTAAATTGAAAACCATGCAATTTAGGTGTGGCCGGTCTGGGTCTCGACCCCAGTCCTCCCGAATGCAAGGCAAAGGCTTTGCCACTAGGCCACTTTCTCGACATATTTATTCACTCAAAGGTACCCCGTCGCATTCATATAGTAATAACGTTAACCGATAGAATCGAATTATCTCAAACATTCGACATTGAGAAGTTTCTACCTCGCTGCTTGGTCGGTTTAAACTACGCATTAACACGGCATGCGTTGTTTCCGGTTGCGCCGCCGCTGCGGTCAGGTACGTAAGTCGGACGACGACGCAGACGATGTTAGGCTTGTGGCGCCACGAGGAAGCGGCGCACGTGGTGGCCGCGTGGTTGGATTATCGCCATGCAGGTCAACAGGAAGCCTTAATACAATATCGTTGTTACAAGCAAAACGCTGTCATACCATTTTACGCTCACGCCTTTGTTTAGCAAGGTGCGAGAACCCAACCTTATGATTATATTAAGTTACCCGCAGTATGCTAGGGCTTCCGTTTGGTATTCCGAAAGTAGCAAAACATTTTTACTAGCCTCTCTGTCAAGCGACGCAATGGCTCCTACGCAACAGACAACAATGACAAAAGCGATCTACAGCAATGATAATGCACAGGGCCTGATCTCCAAAGAACAATTTGCGTACCGTCTTGCCCACTCCTCGGTCATGCTGTTGTTTGAGACACAAAATGACTGATCTATTATGGTTAACGAGGGAAGACAATTTGACTTCAAGTCCGCTGTCGAAATTACAACGCACTTAAAGCTGCTCAACATTCTGCCGCGTTATAGAGTTACAAGTCGTATTATTAACTGGATTAAGGCTTTGCTTACCAAAAGGTCTTTCAGAGTCAGAGTAAATGATTGTCTATCTTTCACTGCTGATGTGACGTCAGATTGCCCTCAGTGCAATATACAGGTACCTGTAGTAGGCCCACTAAGGTACATACTGTATAACTCCGTAAAAGTTATATAGTGCCTCAGCCAGTGCAAACAGAAATATATGCTGACGATGTAAAAATATGTAAAAATGATAGAAATGCCAGACTTCTTCAAAAACACTTGATGCTTTTATAGAGTGGTGCAAGGGGCTCTATCTTAAGATATCTGTAAATAAGTGTGCCGTTTTACACTTTGGCCACAATAACCGTGTATACAGATATACATTGGGCTCGGAGATGCTAATGGCTAAGGCGTTTATTAAAGATTTAAGCATATTGACAAACTACTCTTAGTTGTACTCTCCACATTTTAGAAGTGGCAGCTCTGGCCACACGGAGGCTGAACTGGATCTTTGGTTATATTGTGTTAAAAAAAAACCCTCTTTGTACACCTCCTTTGCTGTACGCCTCGCCGGTGCCCAATATAGGAGATATCCGTGACAATAACACACGTACTAAGCTTAATAAGAAATTTGCAATGAAAATGATGTAAAATATTAAGATATTGCATCCATGTTAGAAATAATTGACAAATCCACGTTTGCTCGGATATGTAAGCAGCCTGAGAGAGCGGCGAAGTTCTTCAGTATTATCGCAACGAGGAGTCGCGCCGAGCACAATATCCAGTCATTGACTGTTGCTACAAAAACGATTGTTAACAAGATGTTTGCATGGCGTCTAGCTTGTAGGTATAACATTACACAACCTTCCTCGTAAGCTGCCCGCTTAGGCAAAGTTCTTTTTTGTAAAGGAGCACTCACCTGTGATTGTAATAAAGCCCCCGTACTAGAGGGTATGTAAATATCTTTCGTATAAGTCGTAGGTTGACGCGTATATAATAAGTGGTCTGCTTGTCACAACACATCGATAATGAAGCGTCTAAATAATACCTTTGTAAAAACCAGAATAATGCGAAACGAGAACAAATGTATATCAAGAATAATATAATACACAGCCTGTATTTGCTTCTCGATATTGGTTTTGCTCGCGTGGGTAGATATAATATTCGTTCTCACTATACAGACAACGAAGGTAGTTTTCATTTGCCGCGAATACCGCAATCACCCCGGACGAAGCTAGCAGTGTTATCAGCTCTCACGATCGAGCTCTTCGTATTGTCGGAGAAGCACCGCAACGAGTATATTTCGAATTACCGGGCAATAACCAACAACTACTCGGACAACCAGTGTGTTCGTACTGGCGGTTCTGTCTGTGTTTCGAAAGCTTTTTCTCTTCCTCTATTCTTTTTCTGACTTTCCTTGAGGCAGAAGTCGACTGAGGCGTCGAGCTGTCCTCTCTAACATGCTTTTTGGGCTATCACTGTATTCAAGTCTTCTAAATAGAAGAACGCTATCGAGAGTCTCTTCTAGCCCGTTTGACCAGTGTCCCGCTTCTGCGTCCCTGCGTCTTACTCGGCTCACTTTCAATGCGTAATTACTTCTCCTTCCTCTAGTTTTCCGACCATGAGGGTCCTAGTGATTTCTGATAATTCCACTGCGACAGGATTTCGGCTTTTCGGCACCAGTGCCGCCCGGGTTTGAAATACTGCCACGTTTCTAGGTTTGACGGCCTTTACCTTGGTTACCGCCGGGAATTGCGGCATCAGCGACAAGCTCTGAGTCTTTGCCCGACCCGTCGCGTATCACCACCGCCCTCACTTTCTTTTTCGTCCAAATGCTACCGCGAACGTTCTTGGTTCTGCTGAAGAGCCGTATTGGCCAATTCTCTTTAATTAGCGTGACCAGCTCCTCCTCAATCGTTGCCTCCTTCATGCGCCTCTGCTGCACAGTGCTCTCATCCTTAATATTATTCCTTCTCTTCCTTAATAATCTTGGCGCTAATCTTCGGTTTACATTGTTGCAAATGGTGGATTTTCAAATGCCTTTGTGACTAGGGTCGTCTCTGAAGCATTTGTTAGCTGTAGCTCCGCCTTTAGCTTTAGAACCTTTTAGCTCACTTCCTAGCTCTGTTAGTCCGAGACGACGCTTTTCATAAAGCCTCGTGGCCGCCCTGTGGAGCTCTGATATCCTTTTGATGTCAGTTTGGGTCTTAGTGTGCTTCACGGTCAGAGCTTCCAATTCCGAGGCAGTTTTTGGTAGTGCTTTTATCGTGAAGTTTAATCTACAAGCTGTTTTTGCCGTTTCCTTTATCACTTCCTCACGGCTCGTCTTCTCGGGCTTTTCTGTAGCGTCCTGGAACATTTGCTCTACCCCAGCTTCTGCCGTTTCATGATCATTGGGGATCCTAACCGTGGCCACTGAGCCAGTTTCCAATCCGCCATCACTTCCTTGAGAGGGGTTTCTTCCGTTCAACAGGCCATGGTAGAATCTTCATTCTTGCTCAAATTGAGCTTATTCACTCCCTAGTCCCTTATCCGGTTATTGTTCTCCACCTATGTGTTACATTTACTTTTATCGGTACCGCAGCATACCAGTATCTAACATTCAAACATCCGATAATTTTACGAAGCGAAGTCTTTGGTTGTAAACAATAGGGAAAGGAAGTTGACGGTAAAAGTCGTTTTCCCACGAAGACGAATTTACGGAAACTTGGGCTGTAAAACCTTTCACTTTAGGGGGATTCTACGTATATCACGCACTTTCACATAAAGACGAGGGACGGGGTAGGGCAAGTGGGGCGGGGAGAGGGGTTTAGTATTTACAAGAGCAAAGATTGGAGAAATGAAAATAGTAATAATAGCGGAAAATTTAGTAGCAATAGCGTCAAGGAGGATTGAGATTAACGCAGCTTATGTAAAACTAGCAGGTGCGAGTCCACTGAGACCGGAAGCGGTAACAAGAAAAACACTGATAATAGTAGCGGGGGGTTTCAATGTCAGGTTGGACAAGGGAAACTATTAAAGCATTTTTAGGAGAAAATACATCATTTTGGGAAGGAGTGGCACGTAGAAGGTACATACCTATGGGGATGGCATTCAGGGTTAGCAGCAGTGGGTACGAAAGAGCCGTAAGCTGGAAACCGGGATAAATTTGGACAGTGGAATTTTCTTAAGGGGAGTTGAGCAAGTCTGTCTACCAGGGGAAATTCACATGGTCATATGAACGCAAACTGGTAAATCTCTTACAGAGTCCAATGAAAAGAAAACAGCAGTGCCTAGTGGAGACTGAGCGACTGAATAAGCACTTTGCTAGTATGCTACAGGGGACGACATCACTCGAAAAGAAATAAAATTATACAATGTGTTTTGGGACAAAGATACATAGTTTGAACGGGAATGGGTAATTCGTGAGGTCACAATCGAAGACGTTGTCAGGGAAATTGAAAGGGCACCTAGAGGCAAAGCGGCCGGAAACGATATGATACGAAATAAACACTTAAAGCAAACGTTGGCGCTGACACCATGCTGGAAAGCTTTACTCGACGAACACCTAAAGGCTAGTAAAGAAACAACAACAACAATAAGAAACAAGAACAGCAAGAAACAACAACAAGAAACAACAACAACAAGAAATAAAAACAACCAAGAAACAAGAAACAACAATAACAAGAAACAACAACGGTGGAAAAAAAACACAATTCTAAGTAAGACATTGCATTTTTTCGAACGCTCATGTATTATTACCAGTATTCATGTAATTAATATACCACTATGGTAATTCCAAATGAATAATTATTGATTAATGTCAACAATCACTGACATCTCCCTTATTTCAAGGAACGTAACGAATAAAAGCAACTTTTAGATTAAACTTTCTCGCCTGTTGTCTTAACTCTTAGCTACTAATGATTTATTTGCGGTTATATCGTTTTGGGTGGCATTCTTAAACGTCTCTGTGCTCGTTTCGTATATAGCACCGACTAAGAGCTTTTGGTCCTTGTTACAGCATGCGGAGTGGTTTGACTGCATAAGACATTGTGTGAGCCAGTTTGTTTCGTTTCTGTCCTCTAGATCGGATGGTGTTGTATAACAAGCTGATGAGTCTGAAGTTGCGGCAAACACATCAGCATCAGCTCGTTGTGTTGCTCTGTTCTTGTTGGTACTGTTGCTTGCCGCGTAGATTGCCCCCTGTTCCCCCCAGAGGAAGCTTTGGACAAAAGAGATTCGGACAAAAGAGAGGCTGAATTCTGATACTTTAACCAATTGCCAATGCATGCAGCTTGCAACTGTCTTTCATCGTATTGTCTTTTTTGAGCTTCTTGATTCTCCTTAATGTGCGACTAGGCTTTTTTTTCGGTGGTTGAGTTGGGTCAGTGTTGGCGCCAATACTCAAGAACGTAGTTTTTGAGCTTGAGGAATAGGACGTTGATTTAAGGTATATTGCGCCGCTCTGGGGTGTTTACGCTATCTTTGAATAATTTGAATTTCTTCACGATGCGTTTGAATGTCCCTAAGCACATCCTCACGCTTCCCGTTATACTAATGAAAATGCCGTAAACTTGTGACATATCGCTCTTGACATTCTTTACGAAACATGAGATATCGTTTACTACATCGATGGCAAATTGTGCTCATCGTTGTAGCGCGTCTTTCTTGCGCGATTTGGCTAAGATGGCTAGGTCATCCGCGTAGACAATCGTCTGGACGCCCTTCACAAATTATCAGTACACGATTTCCTAATTGTGTTTCCGCGAAAAGATAGCGCTACAAGGTGAAGCACAAATTGCCATCTATATGATCAACACCTGGCTGGTAGCGCACGGCCTCAAGTAGGCGCCCGAAAAAAGTGAGGCAATTTTCCTTATTGGCCGAGAGAAGCATGGAGGCATCTGTTGATCTGATCATAACGCTCTCGCATTTGATCTTACATTTGAATGGTATGTCGCAGTCAATATGGCCGTGGCTTTAACTTTTGGAAAGGTGACTACAAGACTGTAGATCAATTGTTCAATCTGCACATACATCATATGCACGCACTTTTCGACAAATTTCCAACACGCAATGGTTCTCCAAATAATTGTATTTTTAGGAAATAAGTGATCTCGAAATGATGTATATCGTATATATATATATATATATATATATATATATATTGCAAGAGTCAAAAGGGAAAGTTATGTTGTAGACATATACACATTAAGGGAGCGTTGCGTAGCTAAGACGTTTCTACTGTCGTGCTTAAAATTTCTAAAGAGCTAGATCAGTGTATTTCGTTCTTCTAAGCGGTAGTCACAAGAGAAGGCCAGCAAACAAAGCAGACGTCGCGAGTAAGCAGAAACAGGCGGCCAGCGCCGTCCAACATATGACGTCGCAATGCTTGAGCTTCGTCAATATTGCATCCCTGTCTGATGATCCATAGGCCTAAAATTATAAAAAATATATATATAATTTTAAGTTTCGAATTGAATATGTATTCATTATTAAACTTAAATTTAATAATGCTCAAGTTCTCGTAAACGAAATATGTAAAATGTAAAAAAGCACTAACAATATCTATCCACATTTTAACATGTCTCACTTCATGCAAAACTAACAGTTAACATTTCTAAAAATTTTCTCATTCGTACACATGACAACTTTCTTCAACTAGTTGTATCATCTAGACTATATAGAGGTAACTTGTAAAATGCGTAGTGCACACCGGGTGTCGTTGTTAAAGCCACGTCACTGTGGGGCTCACAAACCCGCTTAAATCCAGTCGTCCTTTTTGGCCTTTGTCGGGGAGTGGCCGCAGTACTGTCTTCTCGAGATCACCTCACCTGGGCACATTTCTTGCCCTTTAGGCTGCTCAACTTAGTGTGGCGGTTATTTTTGCTGCGGAAACAGTTTCTGCTAATCTTCCTGCCGTATATCGTCAGCCTCTCCTGAGTTGCATGTACGGCATACGGGGGAGTCAGCTTTACCAATTCGGTGTAGGTATTGCTGAAAGCAGCTACCATGGCTTGTTAGCAGTATCGTAAGTGGGTAGGCAAACTAGCCGTGCTTATGGCTTAACCATATTACTGAGATCAGGGAGTAGTGATTTTGCCTAATATCCAGGATAGCCCGGCTGAATTGTTTTAAGTAGCCTTTTAATTTAGGAGTTAAGTTTAATCCTTTAATTAAGAAGTTCCTTGATGCCAGTTCAATTACTCTGAGGTCCCAGGCAATTTATCTGGAGAGGACCTGTGCGGCTGCTGTGGAAGTCGTGCGACTTGATTGTGCTTTGTTGAGCGCCATAGGTCCTTGCCCAGATACTTGACATAGGCATTACTGGATGGCCTTCCAGGTGTGAATTTAGATTCTGTGGAAGGTGCTTCCGACCATTTAGAAGAATTGCTTCTGTTCTATGTGAAGCCAGTTCGACACTTAGCGTGCGGAGGTATTGTCAGATATACGTCAAGGCTCCGTTGGCTGTTCTTTCGAGCAGAGCTTTGTCACGGGCAGTAACAATAAGTACCAGATCGTCTGCATAGGAACTGGACTACATTTCCGGGGCATGCGGTAGTAAGTACACAAACGTAAATTATATTCCACAGGGTTCGTCCCATTACAGACCCGTAGATGCCCGGTCTTTTAGGTACGACGCTAGGTTATGTCGTAGATGGAGGGAGGGGTGGGCACACCTTGGTTTCCAAGTTCTTAGTTTATGGCGTCCCACGAAAGCGTATTAAACCCGTTGTTGACGTCAATAGAGAAGGCCAGACAGTGAGACGGGTTTGTTATCGGTGAACTTCTCTGTGCTTCAGCTATTTATAAAACTCTGCTGATAGCCAAATTTGTGGAGTGTTTGGCGCGAAAAAATGCTGGCTTTCCGTCAGCGCCTTTTTGTATATCAATTCTGTAACTAGTCGTCTGCTAGTTATGTGCCTAACTGCGTTAGATAGGCAAACAAGCATGCTTATAAGGCGCTACGTTGAAGGGTCGTCTTGCGGTTTACCGTGTTTCCGGATAAGTGTCCGACGTGCCGTATTCCAAGGTTTAAGATAATCCCCGCTGATGAGAATTGTGTCCATCATGCATCATGCTAGGCCCGGTGCTTCTTTTGGCCGTATGCATTCGGCCGCGATTCTGATCTCTTAGATTGAGTCTAAAGTTTCATGAAAAGGTAGCGGCTCCGGCGTTGTGGAAACAGGGCTTTGCTTTTATAGTCTGTCGAGCTTCTTCTACTGGTAGGGGCGGCTGTGTGTAACTATTCCACCAGTAAAGCTAAAGTCTCGGCAGGCTTCCTCTAGTAGTGCAGATTTTCACTGCCGAGGATTCAATGAGAATAGATAATTTCCTTTTTAATGCTTTTTGTTGACGGGTATACTTTAGCCTGGGAAAGCGTTGCGTTGTGCTGGCAAAATAGGCTGTGAGGAAGCTAGATTGACGGAGAAAGTTACGTAGAGATGATCGGATCGGGTTTCTTGCTCCTCGTGGATCCTCTAGACTGTTATTCGATAAGATGATAAATCCTCAGATGCAAAGGTCTATATATATATATATATATATATATATATATATATATATATATATATATATATATATAAAGCAGAATTTAGTAGGAAAAAAACTGTTTTCAAATCCGAAGAAAAACAATTCTATAGATAGCCCTGCTGAATTCAAGAGGTCATAAGTCTCTAGTGCTTCTTTAGAAACAGAGACCAGCGGTTGTAGTCGTATAAGCACTCTGAAGTTGCTCATTAACTAGAGGGATAGTTCGTTAGGTAACAGGGTTAGTTTGTTGAGTAGTTGCAGATTGCCAGTGCAGCCAGATACAATTGCACCAAGTGGGAGATGGATACGCCTGGGAACCGGAGGGAAGATCCCAATAGAAAGAGTTCCTTAGGGAGCCCACAAGTGAAGGCCGGACAGAAGCGAGTCAGTTGCTTACTCATAGAGGGTAACCATCAGGATGTGAAATGCTGCCTAGGTTATTTGCCAGTAAAATGTTGGAACGGGACGCAGATAACACAATACTAAATTTTCAGCTAGAAACTCAGCTTTTTGTGAGTCAGTAGAGACCACCGCTGGACCTGAGGTTAAACAAGAAAACGATTCTGTACACTTTAGAGGACGCGCCAAATTCGAAAGACCGGTCTGTTAGTAATCATGACGGCATTGGATTTCAATGGTTCAATATCTCCCCACGAGCTAACCGCAGACTAAGTTGGCAATAGTAGAGGTTCGCACAAAACGCAGTTAGGGTCTGTTGCTGGAAAAGAACAATGTTGGTTGCAACTTCACGTGCCCGTCTCACCACATTCGTGCGAGCGAAACCCAATTCTGGTCCGGGTCATTTCAACAAAGTACACATGCCGCGGGATTCATGGTGCATTAAGAATGGTAGCCGTATAAGAAAACAGACGTTAAACACAGTGCACGGATGAAATCAGTCCGAAAACCAGGGTTCAGCACGAACTGCCTACCAACGTGACAGAAGTGAAAATCAATTGAATCAAATCACGGTCGCACAACAGAAATATCGAATTAAACCGCTGCACATACAAAAATGCTATAAAACGGCGGATCCAGAAATGAACACATCCGTTTACAGTGACATGGATTAAGCTAATCAAGTGATATCAAGCTAACTAGTGGTAATAGTTATAATATTAAAAAATACAGTACTTCTGTCCAATAGACAGTGCCTGGATTTTTCTGTTTGTGCGTAGTCCGAATAGCTAGAGAAAATACTACTCACTTCTTCCGTCCAAAAGATAGGCAACAATATGTTTGGCAGTCGCTCCGCTTCTACAGATTGTAGTAGCATGCTGAATTGAGCTCGTACCCTCATGTCAATTGTCAGACCCGATCCCTGGAATAAAAAGAGCAGATAAACAGAGCAAACATCTGATTAATTGTATACGTATATATGTATATATAAAGTTTTCAGGCTGACCATCAACCAAGATTTTCTACGTTAGCGATAAACGAATACCCCTGACGCTACGCGTATAATACCTTTGATAATAAAACGAAAAGTTAGTGTTCATGCTTTTGCCGATTTCATGATGTAGCTAACTATTTCCTTCATTGGGCGGCCCCACACGGCCGTGCACCGTGTTTAGAATCTGTTGCAGCATCTTATCTAGGACCAAGAGTTCCAGACCGTCCGGTACGCCCGGCTAACGCAGATTAATGGTGCCCGTTAGCCCGTCTATAGCGTTCCCCGATGTTTTGCAGCCCGCAGTGCGACGTGCACCTTAACACGCAAGTGATTCGGCAACCAAAGTTAGAAGCCTTCGGTTATCCCCGACACTACTCCACATCTTAACATAACTCATGCTAGATGCAAGCATGGGCTTTTGCCGCGCGACATGTTTCAAATGTGCCGTTCCGGTCAACTCTGTATAGGGGATTACCCTGAGGTATTTTCTTTTTTCTTATTTTAGATATGGGACGGACAGTGTCGGATTCGCCGCAAGACGACGAATTGGTTAGATGGCAAGTAAGCCTAGTAACAGGTGTGGTACAAGTCAAATGATATGGCTGTATATTCTGGTGACATCAAGTTATGATATTTTTTAAAGGCGGTTAGTGGTTCTACCCGAGTAGGTATGAAAGGTAAAAGAGGGTAAATGATTTTCATTATATGAAGACACTACTATGTGTTGTAAGTTCCTCCGTTGTTAGTTCATCGACAGTCCTGCTATATTTAGGTTGGCAATAATATAATCTGCATATGGAGGGCGGAGCGGAGACTGTCGTACGTGCAGCAAGAGCCTTTATGCAATTAAGTCCCCCCGGTACGGCACTCCTGAAGTTGGATTTTCGCAATGCATTCAACACCATCCGTAGAGATCACCTCCTCCATGCGGTTTGGGATACAGTCCCAGAACTCTTCACTTTAGTGGAACATGCGTACAAAGAGCCATCCGTCCTGTTGTTTGACGTTGCTTGCGGCATCGGGCATACAGCAGGGGACCCCTTGGAGCCGGCCCTATTCAGCCTGGGGATACGTGAGCTGGTTAACTCCGTTCAAGTGCCATTCAACGCTTGGTACCTAGATAATGGCACACTTGGTGGACCGATGGTGGACTTGCTCGATAAGGTGCGCTTTTGAGGCAGTCAGTGGGTGTTCGCTTCGAGGACAGACCTAGACGACCCCTCATTGAGTGCCTTAATCAAGCTGCTACCGGGGTGTAGAGTCGTGGCTGACCACGAAATAAACCTTCTTGGCGCACCGGTTCTGCCCTCTGCGTTGTCGGGACAACTCGACCCCTTGATGGACGGATTGTGGGCAATGCAGGAACGTCTTCCACTTCTGAAGCCCATTAGGGACTACCTGCTTCACTCGTTGTTCTCCGCGTGCCGAGTCGTACATATTTCATGATTCATAGACTGCTCAGACGATTTGAACAATCTTCTTCAACCATTCGACGACCAGGTGGTGGAGGCCCTACAGACGGTGCTGAGTCTAAACTTACGACTACGAGAGGCGCCCCCCCCCCACTTTTATGGGCGGCCTTGGTCTTCCCTCGGCTCGATTCTTGGCGGGCCCGGCCGTGGCTGCCTCGATGCATGCTACGTCGGAAAATGTCCGGCGGCTCGGGCAATGTTCGAGGCGGCTCGTGACGATATAGCGACTGGACCTCAAGCTTCATCGCCTGGTCCGGATAGACTTGCCGGTCAGAGGGCCTGGGCGAGGACCTGGGCCAAGAAGGCCCACGAAGCTTCGCTTAGTTCGCTGCTTGAAGAATGCGGTGATGACCAGGACAAGGCGCGTCTTCTAGCTGTCGCTCGCCCAGGAGCAGGCGACTGGTAGCATGCACTACCCGCTGACTCACTGGGTACCCGCCTTGATGACCAATCCACCCGTATATGCGTTGGCCTGAGATTGGGAGCTGATTTGGTTGAGCCACACAGATGCTCTTGTGGCGAGCCCGTCGGGCGACTCACGAGACACGGCCTGTCTTGCACTCACGCAGCGGGCCGGCGCTTAAGACACACTGCCCTTAATGAAATACTTGCAAGATCGTTGCAGAGGGAGGGAATTTCCTGCGTCTTGGAACCACCTGGGCTTTCAAGAGACGACGGTAAGCGCCCCGACGGTATGACTCTGATACCCTTCTATAAGATAAGGGTCGTTCCCTGGTGTGGGATGCCACGGTGACCGACTCTCTGACCCCTTCTCTTGTCGGTCCCGGCGCGTCTCGCCTGGGGACTGCCGTTTCGCGAGCTGAGACCTCAAAGATAAGAAAGTATGCGGACCTAAGTCGGGCGCACCACTTTTCGCCATTTGCGTTCGAGACGATGGGTGGTCCTGGGCCCCTCACGGTAACATTGATCTCTCGGGTTGGTGGCGCGTTACAACAGGCGACGATGGACAAGAGGGGGCACGTCTTCTCCAGCGACTGTTCCTGGAGATCCAAAGAGATAACACGACCTCAGTGCTCGGAACTACGAAAGACTGGATGGACCCGGACCTTCGCGCCAGGGGGCGGGCAGGACTTCCTCACGGGCATGAGCGATAGAGCGGCTACGGCGCGCAGAAGGAGCAACTAGGGGGACGAGCAGCAACGTTGTGAAGCATAATAATAATAATAATAATAATAAGATAAGTGCTAACACGGGTGACCAGCGCAAGGGTGAGTTTCTACGTCAGCAGCTCTCGCTCGCAGTGTGTAGGGGAAACGCAGCCGCTGTCATCGGCTCCATGGATTGAGGAGCGGGGGTGAGCCTAGGCGGGTACACGTTTAGATCCCACAATTGTAGGGAAACACCATAATAATAATAATAATAATAATAATAATAAAATGCATATGGATTAAACACTGAGAGCATAAAATCATGCAAAAATTATGTGATAGGTTTTGCTTAAACTATACACTACTACGATACAATTACACACACTGAGAGTGCTAAATAAATGTAAGTATCACGGAATATTTAGTGTTTAGCGAGCATACTTAGTTAATTAACAAATGTTGGTAAAGTGTTATAATAAAACCCACAGCATGGACGTCAATGTAGAAGTTATGCCTCTTCGGGTCAGGATTAAGGCCAGTGACGTTGGTTAGCAGTGCTGGATCCGCGTTAAGAAAGTGAGGTAGGCTAAGCACAACTGGAGTCGTAAGATTTGGACCGAAGCCGAGGTGCGAGTTACACACGCTCGCATCCCACGTTCCATTTACGTGTGTCGGTCGCGCATTAAAGCATCTGTCCAAAACAAAGGGAACAAACATTACATAGCAATTTATCAAGTGCCATTACTAAAAACATACAAGTGTGCGCTTTAATCTAAATGTATAAGAAGTTCATACAATGTTCGTAGTCTTGAGCGGTTTTAAAACTAAAATCCAGTCAGTAGAACAAATGCTTTCAAGGTAGGTTTTGTGGAAGTTAAGCTTTTTGTCACATTTTCTAGACAAGTATGAGAGATCCAGCTACAAGATGATCGGAAAGCTGTAGGTTTTAGTAGTTAAGAGATCATACAAAAACCCTTTCTGATTGAAAGCCAGGAGGTTCGTTCGTAATGCAGCAATCTTAATGTGACATATTTAGAATGGATTTAATGTGTCCATAGGTAGTTTTTTTTCAAATCCCCCACGGTTTACTAAACATTATACTACCATCAAAGAAAAACTCTATTCATTTAGTCTAATTGCCTATAACTTCGTTTATAGTGAAAAACTATAGAACCAAACGCTATGATGATTATTATTATTATTATTATTATTATCGTTATCATTATCATTATCATCATCATTCAGTTACTACAAGTGTTCAGAGGCTCTCTGTCAGCTGATGGGTGCAATCACGTTTGGCTTTGCTCCGTAAAACTTGGTCGAAGAGTGCAGGAACCTGAGGCCTGTAACAGGCTGACCAATTGCACTCGACGGCTTTAGTGGTAGGGAGTTCAACGCGATTAGTAATCACTTCACAGGTACTGTGATACCCTTGACTTTTATTTTTTTTTCCCAAAAGAGAAGTGTATGTGTTTGAGGCGTTCGAAATTCGAACGTCGCCTATCGATCGAGCAGTGACTCTAGCCGATCGGCATGTGTATATGCATTTAGCCCATTTATATACATATATTTGGACCCGTTTAGGAGTCCAGGCTCTTATGAACGGGGACAGCAGACGGAGGTAGCCGAAATTAAGGCCAACAAGATAGCAGAGGCTGAACCTGCCACGGACCTATATCGCGATATCGAGGGCGACGATGACTACAGAGATGCGGCAAGCGCAAGAGGACAACGAAAGAGACTGGCAACCACGCCAGAAGACCCGAAGAAGACTGAAAGCAGCCGAGCCCGCACGACCAGCAGGACCAAGGCTGCGAGGAAGTCTTCCGAGGAAAAGGAGCCCACTCCAAACAAAAAGGACAGAGCTCTAGATGACCTAGAGGCAGTTACAGAACACCTCAAGGCACAAAAAGATAAGCATAAAACCACCCAGGTGGATATTAAGACCGCTATCACACGCCTAGATAAGGCGGTATGGGAATTGAAGAAATCCAAAAGGAAACAGGAGGAGAAAGCAATTCTCCGGAAGCAAGCCGACGAGAATGCCGCACGTACGCAAGACCTCACAAAGGTAGCTGAGAGCTGTAAGAAAAAAGCCGCGGCTCTCACCTCAGAGAGGCAGAGACTAGCCGCCCAGAAAGAGGCACGGCCCTCATCGAGCACCCCACCCGCGGCAGAGCTACGATGCAAAGCCTGTCAGAAAAAGCTAGAAAAGGAACAGGTCGAGATGGTCAGGACGAAACACCTCGAGGAGCAGATGGCCGAAACGGCAACACTCGAAGGTCTAATAGACCTCATCAAGGAGGAGTGGCCGCTGTCTATGTACAAGACCACTGGTCTCACTACGGACAACATTACTACCTTACGTGAAATCAGGGTAAAGTTCATTACGAAAGGCTCCGAAAAGGACAAGTCTCTGCTCAAGAAACTTACAGGGCAGTTCCCGATGGCGGAAAAAAGCGGTTTTCCTACTGGCAGGAGGAGTCGCAATCCTCAGAAATTGCGTCCAGCTCGAGCTAGAAAACCCAGATGAATCCGAGCCTGAGGAGGAGCAGGAGGCTGAGGCGTCTGCTGCATCGACTAGCATACTAGTGGTGGGCGCTGTCGGCCTAGAGGAAACGCCACTTGGCTTCCTAGCAGCTCTTCACAAGACGTTAGAAAAAGGACACAACATTGGCTCTCAAAACCCAATAGCTTTGTTCATTTTTCCACAATGGGGAGGAGCCACCATAAGAAATGCAGTAGAAGCATGCTGTAGGAAGATAGGGTGTAAAGTCGACGTCACCCGAGAAGGACGTGTGCCGCGCCAACACGATGTCGAGGCAACTTCGCGGAGACAGCAGAAGGAATATATTTCTGTTAGGATCAGACCTGCCGCAGGCTCTTTGTCAGAAGACATGATTGATAAATATGCGCCCACTAGTCAACTCGGCGAATAGCGGGGTAAAAAAAGGGACGGTCATTACTAATAAGGGAGGGGACATTATCCTAAGAGTTGAAGAAAAAGCCCAGGCAGCAGCACAACGTTTGCAAACGTCCTCAGACAAAAGACGGGCGGAGAGGTCGACACTAGGCAGTACAGCGGCCCTACAGCAACTGTTGTCCTTCGGGGAATCAGCCCGTTACTTACGGCGCGTTCTATAGAACAGGACATTTGGAAGATACTAACAATCCAAGAGTCTGCCAGGATTCGCACGAAAACTCCCAGGGCTACTAAGAACAGAGGCAGTGGCAGTGCTTGGCGGTACTTCCAAAATGCTACGTATGCAACGACGAGGGCCACAGAGCTAGATCTACAGCATGCCCCAAATATCTCCAACTTCTTAAACTAAACCGCAGGAGCGCCAAACTGAGAGGAAAGCTAGCAGGGACAAGACAGGGCATGTAGAGCCAAATAAGAAGAACGAGACTACGACCGAACAACAGGCTGTTGCCACTGGCTTAAAGGGACCCTACGAATGGAGGACACAGGGGCCCAAGGGCGCGGCTAGAGGTTCGACCCAGCGCGACTGCTCCGCACAAAAGTGATTAGCGAAATTAGCATATTTCAGGCCAACTGCAATAGAAGCAGGCCGGTCCACGATATGATAGAAGTAATAGCATGGAGAAGAAAAACTGATGTAATGGCCCTTAACGAACCCAACAGGAGGACAACCAAAGAATCAGAGACTTGAGACAGAGACCCTATGCTAGACACAACGCTCATAACTAAACAGAATGTGCAAGTGCTTGAGAGAGGACACGGAAATGGGTTTTGCTGGATCGAAGTAAAAGAAGTCGGCCTCGCAGAATCGATACGCGACACGAAAACCGGAAACGGAGTGCTAATAACCGGAGATTTTAACTCAGCGTCAGAAGTCTGGGGATCACCTCGAGCCGACAAAAGGGGCAGAACTCTACTAGAATGGACAGCATCACTCGATCTTCAAGTTTTAAACGATGGAAAAGAAGCTACTTTCCACCGCGACGGCAGCGAGTCTTACGTGGATATCACGTTATGTAACGACATCCTCGCGCCAAAAGCTATAAGCTGGAAGGTTCTAGTGGACGAGGAAAACCTAAGTGACCATTTCTGCATTGAGACTCGACTGAGGATTCAAAACTTTCGATGAGTTCCTCCCCTTAAGAAGCGATTCAGACTCACAAAGAAGTCAAGGTCAAGAACTCGGAAAGAAAATAAAAGCCCTATCCGGCCCCCACATAACTGCAGAAGATCTACAAGCACTCCTTGTAGAGGTGTGCAAGGACTACGTGTACCAACAGCTCTCACCCCAAGCGAGGAAACGTCCCGCCTAAGTATTGGTGGACGCAGGAGATCGCAGACAAACGAAAAGAGTGCTGCAAAGCGAGGCGTACTCTCAAACTGAAACAACGAGACGCAGACGCACGCAATCAAGAATTGCACAAGTATAGGAGAAGCCGGGCCTTACTCAAGCAAGCCATAGCCGACAGTAAGACTAGGGGCCATAAAAAGCTCGAGGTCGAGGACGATCCCTGGGGAAAATCTTACAAGATAGTCAGGGGGAATCGAAAAAAATACCCTCGTTTCCCTGGACAAACGGCAAAACCAAGGCGGTCCTAACTAAGCTGTTTCCGACCCACGCACCTCTCAAAAGGGCTATTTATGAAAACATTCCCAGGCTGGAAGGTGAGGGCGAGTTTCCGTCTATTCAACCACACGAGGTTCTACGCGCAGCTCACAGACAAAAGAAAAGCCCCCGGACCAGACGGGGTTCCCCCCTGAGGCAGTGAAACTTCTTCTGAGATAGTAGCGGACTCTTTCAATGTCCTACTCAAAAGCGGCCACTTTTCCGCTATCCTGGAAGCGTGCTGAAGTCGTCCTTATTCCTAAAGGAAACGGGGGATACCGGCCGATATGCTGCTGAGTGCGCTGGCAAAAGGATACGAGGCCATAATTGAGAAAGACTGAGGCTCTTCGCAGAGAAACACGCGGCCTGCTTTCGGACACACAATACGGCTTTCGCAAGAAGCGGTCAGTCCTAACTGCAATACAACGCGTTGCAAGTAGGGCGGATTCGTACGAAGTTCCACCATACAGGCACGGCAGCTCCTCCTAGTCGCTCTCCTAGACGTTAAGAATCTTCAACAGTCTACCTATGGAAAAACAATTCTGGACACTGATACGAAAAAAAGTCCCTCGTATCTGGTAAATGTAATTTCCAGTTACCTCAAAGCACGAACAGTGTCAACGGCCAGGTCAGCTTTCAAATGACAGGCGGGGTCCTCAGGGGTCTATACTTGGCCCACTTCTCTAGAATTTGGCTTACGACAACGTCCTCGTCTGACAGGCCTGCCCAAAGGAGTGGACACAGTAGCTATGCCGACGACCTGGCGATAGTCGTGCAGGCTAAAACTGCCGACGAACTTAAACTAAATATGAATAAAGCTGTTTACC